>JAODFW020372831.1:0-12160 GCA_027575235.2 Palythoa mutuki | reverse complement strand
ATGATGACATACCTATTCCAGGAAGCCCATTTAAGTATAACGCAGTTGAGGGTGGCCCCGATAGGGTGAAGTGCTTTGGACCGGGTGAGTAGTAACTTTAGAATATAATATACTTTAGAAAAATAGATAACTATAAAACGCGAGCTCTGATTAGCTAAAACCAGTCAAATCGAAAAATTTGATTATTATAAGTTTAACACCGTGAATATAGAGGAAAACTGACATTTCGGTCTGTACTCCTTCGTCGGAGTGGATTGTGTGGGAGATAAGAAGAGAGGTGGTTATATTTTAATTATAGTAATGTAAAGAATTATTATATACAATGAGAACAAAAGGGCCTGGAATGACAAGGGTCTAATTAAACGCAAAGTTTCATTTATCCCGTTGGGTTTTAGAGTGCCTAAAGTGTGAATAAGTCGCATTTCTTTGGTTTTGCGAAAAATCTTCTTGCCAATATATTTTCTAAAAGCAATGTTGCGTCGCTTTTATTTTTATTGAGGGATATTGTGTAGAATATGCCCCCAAGGCACTTTTTTGGGGGGGAAGGGGGGGGGCATATTCAACACATGACCACCGGCTACGTGTAAACGCTGCCTAAGAAAAGATCTGCTAATAACGGGGCACAGTTAGTACCCGTACGAATTCCCAAAAACATTTTGTGAAAACCTTCGATTAACTCGATTAACAAACAAACAAAGTAAGCTATAACGAAGTTTAAATTTCTAATAAATGAATAAAACATTGGATAAAATATCGTGAAACAATCTTAATAATTCGAATAATCGTAATAAACATACAACGAAAGATATACAATCATATCACTCTTAAAAGAGCGGTTTTTCACAAACAAAATGAAGCATAATCACGCCTGATCGTTTGTAGAATACGCCTCACCCCCACCACCCCAAAAAGTGCCTTGGGGAGCGTATTCTACACAATATCCCTATTGAGTTTTAGAAACGCGCCAGTTATGGAGGAGAATCAGAACACTCGGAAAGAAGAGAGCCCGACTTCACCCCGTTTCTCTCAACGCTTCCTTCACGTTCTCTAATGTCGTGGCGTGTTTCTGAAAATCAATACAAACGTGAACGACACTGTTTTGTTGTCTTAGTCGTAAATGTGTTAGGGAACAGTTTCGCTTACATTTTAAGCGCCCCTAAAAGGAATGATCTACGTTTTTAGCATTTCTTTCAATGCAATATTTTTAGAAATATATATGAAGTTAACCAAAGTTTCGGTTTCATACTGACGCCATTCTCCAGGTACTGAGATAAATTATTCATTTTTAAAATCTAGATGAATAATTGAATAACAATAGAGGCAGAGTTCTAAATTAGGAGAAAACTTTCGCATGAATTTCAAGAGTCTGATTGAATGTTCAATGACGGTTTAAGGTCTATTATAAACAACTTTTCATACACAATTCGCTCAGTTCAAGTCAATCAAACTCAATTCGCACGAACATTTTCTTCTAATTCAGAACTCTGTCTCAGTTTTTATTCAAATATTCATCTAGTTTAGGATTTCAAACCTGAATAATTTATCTCAGTACCTTGAGAATGGCGTCAGTATGACACCGATGCGTCCGTTAATTTCATTTATATTTCTCTGTATTCGAAATCGTAATATATTACTTAGTAAACCTATTCTGATGTAAATTACTACAGGTTTAGAGAAAGGCGTGGTGCACGAGCCATGTGAGTTTACTGTGGTAACCAAGAGTGCTGGACCAGGAGGTCTCTCACTGGCCATCGAAGGACCAAGCAAGGCAGAAATCACCTGCACAGATAATGGTGATGGTTCCTGCAATGTAAAATACGTTCCTGAAGAACCAGGTGTGTCTCTTATCCCCAAATGGTTTTAAAGGGATCCTCAGTTGTCGAAAAATATCAATGTCGAATAAGAGTTTTCCTAAATTTGTGTCCACATCATCAGCTCAAATTTGATAATTCTCTGTACATAGTTAAAGTGCAACTAACCCCATTTTGAATTTTAACATATTAGGAATCTATCTTATGTTGCACACTTTCTGTGAAAATATTTTTTGATTTGCTTGAATCCCTTTCGTGTTTTTGCGTCGCAAAATTGCCTTTTTGGCTTCAAATTTACCGCCATTTTGTACATGACCGAGCTCATAGAAGTATGGGTACGATTCTGAGTTGTACGGCACTCACGGCCTGTGAATTCACGCCCCACTTTTCATTCTCCATTAATTTTCTTACAGTTTTTTTTTTTTATTTCATTTTTAGGTGACTATCATATCATCATCAAATATGCTGATCAACACGTACCTGGAAGCCCCTTCATTGCTAAGATTTACTCTAACATTGACGAACTAGATTCCGCCAAGCCGCGTCCAACAGTAGGAAAACCATGCGACGTTGGTTTGGACATTCCAGGTGTGAAATCCCCAAGAGATCTGGAAAAACTTAAAGCCACCCTCATAAGACCAAACAGTAAACAAGAGGAGCCGGTATCTCTCCATTTATCGGATGATGGCTCTCCAGTTGTTAGCTTTACCCCCTATGAGCCTGGTGAACATTTAATTCACGTCAGGAAGTATGGGAAAGATATTCCAAACAGCCCTTTCTCTGTTCTGGTTGGCGATGAGGAAGAGATGATAAGCCCTGTTATCGAAGAAGGGGTTCAATCCATGCCTGATTTTCCCGAAGAAGATGCTGGTCCAAAAGTAGGAAGTCCCTGTGACGTCGCCTTAGATATCCCCGAACTCATTACTCCACAAGACTTGAAAAACTACAAAGCCACACTGAAGAGACCCAGCAGTGACCGAGAAGAGCCAGTCGATCTGCGCATTAATGACGACGGTTGCCCTGTTGTTAATTTTACACCACGTGAGCCTGGTAAGCACTTGTTGCACGTGAGAAAACATGGTCGTGATATACCAGGAAGTCCGTTCCCCATAATGGTCGGTGATAAAGGTGTGAAGTCCAAGCCAAAGGTCGGCCAACCGTGCGATGTTGCATTGCCTGGCGCCCTATTTCCAAAAGATCTTTCAAACCTCAAGGCGACACTCAAAAGACCAGGTAGTGATCGTGAAGAGCCTGTCGATTTGCACCTTGCAGATGATGGATCACCAATTGTAACATTTACTCCTCGTGAAACCGGGAAACATTTGATCCACGTGCGAAAGTTTGGACGTGACATTGACAACAGTCCGTTTACAGTCATGGTGGGTGATGAAGAAGATGAAATTCTTCCAACCGTTAATCAACCCTGCGACACAGCCTTAGACCTTCCTAACGTCAAAAGGCCGGAAGATCTTATACCTTACAAAGCTACAATTAAGAGGCCAAGCAGTGATAAAGAAGAGCCAGTAGATCTGCGCATGGATGACAATGGCTCTCCTGTTGTTACTTTCACACCACGCGAGCCTGGTAAGCACTTACTTCACGTTAGAAAACATGGTCGGGAAATACCAGGAAGTCCATTCCCTATAATGGTTGGTGATGAAGATGTGAAGTCCAAACCGAAGGTCGGCCAACCTTGTGATGTAGCTCTGGACTTGCCTGACGTCTTAACTCCAAAAGATCTTGATAACCTCAAGGCAACACTCAAAAGACCAAATAGTGATCGTGAAGAACCTATCGATTTGCGCCTAGCAGATGATGGAAAACCAATTGTAACATTTACTCCTCGTGAAACCGGGAAACATTTGATCCACGTGCGAAAGTTTGGTCGTGACATCCAGAACAGTCCATTTGCAGTAATGGTGGGTGATGAAGAAGACAAAATTCTTCCAACCGTTAATCAACCCTGCGATACAGCTCTAGATATCCCTGACGTCAAAAGGCCGGAAGATCTTAAACCTTACAAAGCTACAATTGAGAGGCCAAGCAGTGATAGAGAAGAGCCAGTAGATCTGCGCATGGATGACAATGGCTCTCCTGTTGTTACTTTCACACCACGCGAGCCTGGTAAACACTTACTTCACGTTAGAAAACATGGTCGTGAAATACCTGGAAGTCCATTCCCTGTAATGGTCGGTGATGAAGATGTTAAGTCCAAACCAAAAGTCGGCCGACCGTGCGATGTTTCATTGCCTGAAACCATTTCTCCAAAAGATCTTAAAAACCTCAAGGCGACTCTCAAAAGACCAGGAAGCGACCAAGAAGAACCTGTCGATTTGCGCCTTGCAGATGATGGATCACCAATTGTAACATTCACCCCTCGGGAAACCGGGAAACATTTGATCCACGTGCGAAAGTTTGGTCGTGACATCCCGCACAGTCCATTTACAGTCATGGTGGGTGATGAAGAAGATGAAATTCTTCCAACCGTTAATCAACCCTGCGATACAGCTCTAGATATCCCTGACGTCAAAACCCCAGAAGATCTTAAACATCTCAAAGCTACAATTAAGAGGCCAAGCAGTGATAGAGAAGAGCCAGTAGATCTGCGCATGGATGACAATGGATCTCCTGTTGTTACTTTCACACCACGCGAGCCTGGTAAACACTTATTGCACATTAGGAAACATGGTCGTGATATACCAGGAAGTCCTTTCACCATAATGGTCGGTGATGAAGATGTTAAGGCCAAGCCAACATCAAACCAGCCCTGTGACGTTGCATTAGATCTTCCTGATGTGAAATCGCCAAAGGACCTGCTAGACCTCAAAGCAACACTCAAGAGACCAAACAGCAACCGAGAAGAACCGGTTGATCTCCGACTTTCCGATGATTCCACCCCCATTGTTACCTTTACCCCCGAAGAGCCAGGGAAACATCTGATCCATGTTAGAAAACGCGGACGTGACGTCCAGAACAGTCCCTTCACTGTCATGGTTCAGGCGCCACGGCTGGGAGACGTGTATTCTGTTGGTCACACATGTGATGTTGCTATTGATGCCCCTGGTATCAACTTGCCTGAAGACTTTAACAAGCTGGATGCAACGCTACGAAGACCCGGTAGCAAGAGAGAAGAACCTGTAAAGCTCAAGGTCAACCCAGATAATACTCTAGGTGTGTCGTTCATTCCTCGCCAACCTGGAGAATATTTCTTGACGGTGAAGAAGTCTAAGAAGCATATTCCTGGAAGCCCTTTTTCAATTCTAGTGGAGGCTGAAGAGCCTGTAGAAGCTGTGGGGTGCCCCGTTGACTACTGTTTTGACATCCCTGAGGTTAATTTGCCAGATGATTTTGATAAACTTGAAGCCACCATCAAGAGACCATCAAGTGATAAGGAAGAACCAATCTCTCTCAAACTCAACTCAGATGATACACTCAGCTGTTCTTTCGTACCTAAAGAAGTCGGTATCCACCACATCAACATCAGAAAGTTTGGCCGTCATGTCACAGGGAGCCCATTTGCAGTTAAAGTAACTACACCTGAAGCTGTCAGTCAAGTGGATAGACCCTATGGCATGGGGCTTGATATCCCTGAAATAAATCCCAGCGAAGATTATCCTCTTCTCTCTGCTACCCTCAAGAGACCTTCCAGTCCACGTGAAGAGGAACTTAGGCTGTTACTAAATGGTGACAACACCCTTGGAGTTGCTTTTACTCCGCGGGAGGTTGGTGAGCACTTAATTCATGTGAGAAAGAGAGGGAAGGACGTGAAAGGTAGTCCGTTTAGTGTCATGGTTGTTGGCAAAGAAAAGGTTGAGGAAGTGCATCCTGTTGGACGTACCTGTGATGTAGGCCTAGACATCCCCGGTGTAAACCTTCCAGAAGACTTAAACAAACTCACGGCTGCCTTAACGAGACCATCCAGCAAGAAAGAAGAACCTCTGAAACTGGACCTTAACCCCGATAACACACTCGGTGTTTCCTTTGTCCCCCGTGAACCTGGAGAGCACAAGATCAGCGTCAGAAAGGACAGGAAGGACGTTCCAGGGAGTCCATTTTCCATCATGGTCGAGGCTGCTGAGGCCGTTAATGCCGTTGGAAAGCCTTGCGAGTGTACACTTGACATCCCAGGTCTTCGGCTACCTGAAGACCTGAAGATAATTAAAGCTACCCTCAAGCGTCCTTCCAGCGACAAAGAGGAGCCAGTGAAACTGAAATGCAACTCGGACAATTCTCTCAGCGTTTCCTTTGTACCACGGGAGCCAGGAGAGCATCTGATCAGCGTCAAAAAGTATGGCAAGCACATGAAAGGTAGCCCGTTCTCTATTATGGTTACTGCACCAGAAGATAGTAACTCCATCGGACGTCCGTGTGGCGTAGGACTTGAAATTCCTGGATTGAGGTTACCGGAAGATTTTGATCAGCTCTCAGGGACGCTGAAAAGACCAAACAGTGCTCAAGAGGAACCACTCAAGCTGGTGCTGAACTCGGATAACACACTTAGTGTGTCGTTTGTACCGCAAGAGACTGGAGAACACTTGGTTAGTGTTATGAAGAACGGAAAACATGTCACCGGAAGTCCATTTTCGGTAATGGTCAGTGGACCGGGACCAGCCAATCCAAAGAAGGTTAAGTGCTACGGACCAGGTACGTGCAGAAAACTGACACGACATTTTTTCGCGTCACCTTCTGTGGGATGTTTGTCATATAATCTTTTTAGACTACTATCTGCTGCTGCTATTAGGCTCCTTCACGTATCTGGATTTTATGAAAACGGATTTTTTTCCATTTTTTAAAATTTTGCGTTCACTTATTTGTGTATTCGAATTGTTGAAACAGTTGAAAATGGAATCTTCAAGAACATGCACAGTTCTTAACATAAGCGCAAGCCAGACATCATTCAAGTTATGATGTCATTCTAAGATATCCTATGAAAAAGTTTTAACGAAGCTTTCATCATTTTCCGTGATGTATTCTTCCCAAATGAGGGAGACTCGACAAATCTCGGCTTACGTGCGGAGCCCAGGACTCCCTGTAAAAGGGGGTTTTCGTCCATCCACATGATCAATAAGCCGACATTTTCGAACATTTCTGTATGAACTAAGTTTTTGAATACCTTTTTTGATGTCCGACCCCATTTACGTGAGGATAGAAGTACAAAATGAAGGGAAAAAAATCTCCTGTTCTAAAAATATCCAGATACGTTCAACGGAGTCTTAAGGCTAGCAACTTCAAAATTAGCTTTGTGTATTTGTAAGTAAAAAGCCTTCAGCTTCAAGTAGTCTTTATTCTTGAAGTGCATATGACCTCAAAAAAGCTTTTATCATACGGAAATTCTATATATATTTCTGGTTCAAATTTTGAAAAAATAAACTGATTTATTTTCTTCTTTGCTTTGTGTATGGAGTGTAAAAATGCGACCTTGTGTGCTCTTGACTGAGGTTTCGGTTGGCTGAGCCCCAAAAGGCTGATGACGTCTTGTGAGTTCTTGTTTGCATGTCGAGCAAAGCTTGCTGTAACAAATTTGCAGCGCAAAGAATATTGCTCGAAATGGCTACAACAAAAACACTTCACCATCACACATGTTCAGCATTGACCGTTTGTTGGGGTGGACTCGTTTACTGACGTCATAGGTCTTTTTAGTACCCAGCTTCCACAAGCGCCGCCAAGGGTTAAAAAATGGTGCAATATTTCTACTCTTGAATGCCAATAAAACTAGGATAGCAACAGGTTTTTTTGTTCAGCTTATGTTTTTCCTAGCAACAGCACGTTGAAGCTCCAGGACTTAAAAACAAAGTTTGGTGGTCAAATGGACTAATAGTTTTGTTAGTAAGGTTAAGAATGCATGTTTACAGAACTAAAGCGAAATCCTTTTACTAAGTGGCCCAACAGTGCCGGCACTTATCCTCCGGTTTCTGTCGTGTTAAACCGTAATTAGTAGAGTCAACTGGTTAGGAAACTCGTTGAGTGTTTTTGTTCTCTCTTCCGCTATTGAAATGTGACGTTGAGAGTATACAAATTACAAAAGGCTTTGAGATGTAAATGAGCAAACGGCCAATAGAGTAAGGGAGCATCACACCTAAAACAAAAGATCATAACCGTGACAGTGCACACAACATGAAGCAAAGCAGCATTGTAGTCTCTTTTGTAGTCTGCTAAGTTTCACAACCAGTCCACTCTACTAACTTTGGTTAAACGGATTAGGCTCTTTGAATC
The DNA here is from genome assembly GCA_027575235.2 of Palythoa mutuki. Classification (NCBI taxonomy): domain Eukaryota; kingdom Metazoa; phylum Cnidaria; class Anthozoa; order Zoantharia; family Sphenopidae; genus Palythoa; species Palythoa mutuki. Next base: position 4,136 of record JAODFW020372831.1, on the reverse strand, counting down.
CACCTCGACAGGGCACAACCGTCGCAGGTTAGCCCCTAGCAGAAGCAGTACTAGATTCTACCGACTTCGTAAGGTTGGAAGGGCGAGTGAGCTTTGGCGGAATGAAGGTCACAAAATAGTCCATTTCCGAAGTACGGTCCAATGCTCACAACAAAACCATCAAATCGAGGCCAAGTTTATTAAAATACAGTAAATGTATCGGAAGTTATAACTTGGCCATATTTGTGAGTATTGGAGCGTAATTCAGAAGGCGGGCTACTGCACAACGCTTGGCAGTTGAGGGGTTTGAAACCGGGACCTCGTGGCTATCAAGTAGAGAACTTACCACTGCCCCAACCACGCCGCCATTGCTCATTTAACAAGGGTGTTGGAATTAACTTTTAAAAATATTTCAGTTTTGGGTACAACCACTTCAAGAAGTTTCACTAAAAATCTATTTTTAAAACATAGGTTTGAGAACTGGTGTTGCTGACAAACCAGCGAAGTTTACAGTAAATACACGAGATGCTGGATATGGAGGTCTGGGACTTAGTATCGAAGGACCATCCAAGGCTGAGATCAACTGTGTGGACAACGAGGATGGCACGTGTGATGTGGACTACCTACCAACTGAACCAGGAAAATATACAATTAACGTAAAGTTTGCTGATGAGCACGTACCCGGAAGTCCATTCGCCGCGATGATTAAGCCACGAGGATCGGTGGTAGAAGAGGACATTTCACCCGAGCGCACGTCGGAGGTCTTCGAAGATTTAGTTTCGTTTGGATCACCTGAAGCCCAGCCGCACGATTTTGTGTTCGACTTGAAGGGTTACAAAGTCAAAGATCTCAAAGTAACAGTAATAAGTCCTAAAGGAGAGACTCTCGACTCAGAAATACTGGAAACAGGCGAGAACACCTACACCATTCGATTTATTCCAAAGGAGAGTGGCGAATACACAGTTAATGTCAAGCACCGAGGAGTACACATTCCTGGCAGCCCATTTAAAGTCTACGTGGAAGCTCCTGCCTGGGGTGGAGCATCGAAGTGCTTTGCTGCAGGACCAGGTCTGGAGAGAGGAGTAGTTGGCCATCCCGGACAATTTACGGTCTGGACTCGTGATGCAGGCCCAGGAGGTCTCGCCGTTGCAGTCGAAGGTCCAGCAAAAGCAGAGATACAGTGCAAAGACAATGGCGACGGTTCTTGTGACATCACCTATCTTCCTACTGCACCAGGAGAATATACCATCCATATACGGTTTGCAGATGAGAATATCCCCGATAGCCCGTACAGGGTCTACGTTTATCCTGAGTTAGAAGACCGCTTCCGTGATCTTAACGTTTCTGATCTTTCGGAAACCGGCCTTAAAGTTGGTCAACCAGCTTCGTTCTCTGTGCAAACGAACGCTCCAGTAGGAAAAGTCGCGGCTTCTGTTATTGCACCATCTGGAAATGAAACTCCTGCGACTGTAGCGGATCTCGGCAGTGGTAACTTTGCCATTCGATTTGTACCAAGAGAGTTTGGAGATCATCTCGTAAATGTTCGCTTCGATGGTGCCCACATACCAGGAAGTCCGTTCAAGATCAGAGTCGGTGGAGCAGAAGGTCACCCAGAAAAAGTCAAAGCATATGGTCCAGGTCTCAGCAGCGGTACTGCGGGACAACCGGCCGAGTTCACGGTAAACGCTTTGGAAGCTGGCTCTGGTGCATTGGCGCTATCTGTCGACGGACCAGCCAAGGTTAAGATGAATTGCACAGAAAATCCTGACGGAACATATCAAGTTACTTATCATCCGGTTATCGCAGGAGATTACACGATAAGTATCAAATTCGCGGGCCAACACATTCCTGGAAGCGCGTACAATGTCAAGGTGTATCCAAGCTCCGGAAGAGGTCCCTACAGCGATGGCGATGCATCGAAATGCACTTCTAGAGGTACCGGTCTACATCACGCTGTTATCGGCCAACCAAACACGTTTACTGTCAATGCAAGTAACGCTGGACGAGGGTCGCTTATGGTTGGAGTTGAAGGTCCAGCGATACCAGCAAAAGAAATCACCGTCAAACACACAGGTGGAAACGTGTATGCAGTAAATTACGCATTGGAAGAATCTGGTGCCTACATTCTGAAAGTGCTATGGGCGGACAAACATATTCCTGGCAGTCCATTCCACGTGACTGTTTGACAATGACTTCACTATTGACGGTGATATAATCCCTTCGATGAACTTAAATTAGCATAATCCGTAATTAAAAATGTTTAGGCAGATGACCGCTTTTCTATCCATTAAACCAGCAAATCAAGTAAACAATATATTTTAAGAAAAAAATTTCTCGCTTTGTAAGAATAGTTTTCTATGTTGTATTTTCTACCATACCTAATTTTTTCATGTTTCAGTTCGGGTCGTCCAGTGCGGGGTGTGGAATTAAAGCCAGATTAAAGTAGGATAAACTCGCCCGTTTTGAGTGCAGAGACATAAAACCTAGTAAACTTTGGGAGTCTGGGGTTTATGGCAAATCATTGTAAGACCTTTTGTCGATGATTCCCTTGGCTGTTCTACTTGTTGATAAATTCGTAAGTGCTTATAATAACGAACAAACAGAAAAAGTTAAGTCCAAAAAAAGTGCTTCATCAATGAATTTGTGCAAACTTCGGTGCATTCTGGAATACCCGATAACACTAGGTAGAAGAATTAATAAATTGTTAAAAGTTGCTCTTCACTGATATTTCACTGCTTTGTGTTCGTTGGGAGGTTTTGAAAAGTTGTCATTTAAAAAGAGGTTTGAGCACACTTGCCTATCATGCTTTAGTTTGTACGCGATCATGTGCCTCGGGATTAAATGATGGTCTGAGTAAAAACGAGAGTACCTTCCACATGGTTCCCACTACTCCAGGAATTCCTGGAAAACTCCTGGAATTTTGTTATCGTTAGTCAGTAAGAACCATGCTCCCATTATCCTGCGCATTTTGCTTTTCCCGCACCAGAATGTTGAGATTTTCAAACTGAGAATACATTAACCTGTGTACAGCATAGTTTTAAAGTACAATGCAATAAAACTATTTTAAGCACTTTCTTTTGAGCTATAATAATTTGACCAATCATAAGCCAAGAAAACCTTTTGAATTTTGATGTTCCTCACGTGAAAGTTTTCTTAAAAACAAAAACGTTTCAACTTGAACAGAATGAATGAGTGAACTGGAAAAAAGAAATCAGCTTACTTATAAAGATATGATCGATTTTCAAAGTTTAGCTGATGAGATTAACGGTTTAACAATATCGCAATTAGCACCTATCTGCATTCAAGCTATCAGATTAACTTTTTGTCTAGTTGATAAGGTCTTAAAGACGTTTTATGCAGTACCGTTTTTTAGTTTTGAGAAACCACTGAGCAATAGTAATATCGGTTTCGCACGGTACTTTACAATTAAGTTCGATTATGGTAGTTCAGATCGATCCAGAGTGTGAATTAAAGCGTTTGCCTTCGGTTTGCACTTGAGATTACCGTAAACGCAACGCTTCAATAAGCCCTTCCTTCCCCATCTTTCTAATAAAACTCCCGTCTGCAGTTTAAAATTTCTAATAATACCCCCTCCCCAAAAAAAGGCAAAGTATGACTTAATCTTAACGAGAAAAACTCGGGTAAATATTTCGAGATTTTCCGATGAGGTTATTTGGCGGAAAAACTGTGGTGAAAAAGCCGAATTTTTTAGAGAAATTTAGTTTAGGTGAATTTTATGGATGTTTCTTTTTTTTTTTTTGAGTTTATATTTTAATGGACTGATCTTCAAACCGTCTGCTGAACAAAGCTTACACTTTCCATCTGTTTGGATTTACGGTTTGGCGTTTGTACTCTTTTTTTTCCTCAAAATTCTCCTTTACGTTTTATAATCATTTCCTAAAGTGAAAAAATTTGGTAGGTGTGTCCCGCCCGCTTCCCAAAACCCTTACGCTATTTATAACCAAAATATTTCATTTTCCCTACTCTATTTATGACATGACGAAAGAAGAAAGAATTAGCTTCTTCTAAAATTGAGGCAAATGGCTAAAATCGATACCCCATTTATGACCAAAACGGCTGAAAAACCACAAATGGCGAAAATTGATACCCTATTTAAGACCAAAATGGCTGAAAAACCATACCCTGTTTATGAATTT
>JAODFW020372830.1:0-19577 GCA_027575235.2 Palythoa mutuki | reverse complement strand
AGACCAGGAAAGGGCACATCCAGCCTGTGCTTGCGCATCAAAGGCTCGAGGCGGCGTCAAGTCCAGAGGCTCAGAGACCCTCCTTTTTCGCGTTAATTTTCTTTATTCAAAACTCGTTTGCCATTAAATTCGCGTTAATTTAAGTCGCGTAAATTTCCAATACCTTAATTTCACGGGGCGTTAATTTCCTATAATAAGGTAACTCGATAGAAACACGGTACATGTTTTCTATTTCTTAAACATTGATTAAAAAATAATTCAAACCGTTACACCACGTGTAACGCGAGATCTCCTACATTAGTTGATGAAAACAAACGTGACACTTCAGTGAGAACTACCGCTAAATTCAAGTAAGATTAATTTCGTGTTGCAAAAGCATTGATACAAACTGTAGATCTACGTACATAAAATATTCATAATCAATGGCATTTCAAACCAATAGCAACGTGTAGTTTGATTTTACTGCAACAGTGACCGTTAAGTTGGCTGGTAATATAAAGTTGTACATGCACTGCAGATATTTGAAAACTAATTAATGCTTTCTGAAGAACAAGGATTGCTTAACATCATGTCAAAATTCTGGATTCAGATATGTTTTGTTTTTCTGTGCTTACACCTGTACACGTTATATTTTACGATAAAAAGTTGTAGTTTTGTATTTCTATAACGATTATCAAAAATGTAATTTGATGACAAAGCCAAAGAAAGAATGCTGTTTACATTTGCGCGCAGCAACAAACTGAAATGTGATTACAAGCTTCAGAAGTTCGAACCCTATCTTACACGAGGTTGAGTTTGGTTCTACAAAGTGCCCGCGGTCTATAACTTTAATTTCTACCAATTTAATTAAATTGAACGAAAATTGATACAAGATAAGTTGGTCACAAGGCAAATTAATTGGTGTAGTTAAATTGACACTTTTCGTCATAGTGACGTCATTATGACGTCATAAATATGAAATTAGCTGCTGTACAAATTTAAACCAAATTTGGCACAAGTATTGGTGTTCACAGGACAAATAACTTGACTGTGTCTTTACTGTGATTTTACACTCAATGACGTCATGATAACCTAAAAAATTGGCGAGTTTATTACTCTTCTCAACACTGACAATAAAATATAGCATCAAAAGCAATTGGTAACAGATTAAAAACAGTGCTACCAAGTATAATCGACAACGATCAAACAGGCTTTTTAAAAGGACGGTCTATAAGTGAAAAAATCAGAACTATAGAAAGCTTTCGACAAATTGGAATGACCCTTCATATAAAAGACGCTCAAACACTACAACTTCGAATCAGAAGATGTAGTATTTGAAATCTTTGTTATTTACAATGGATGGAGCTCTCAACATATCAAACTCAGTAGAGGCGTAAGACAGGGGTGTCCTCTCTCTACCTATATCTTTATCCTCTGTGTCGAAATTCTTGCAAGTACTATAAGAAGAGACCAAAATATTCAAGGAATAACAATAAATGGAACGCAATGAAAAATAAGTCAGTACGCTGACGATAAAACTCTTCTATTTGATGGCACAGAGTTTGGGGTCAAAAAAGATTATTGTGTTGATCAGTTTAGCAAACTATCGGGACATAATACTATAACAGAAGTTATGTGGATTGGCTCATACTTTTCCCAGAGAGAAACCTAAAATGGACTGCAACATTAGTTGGAGCGCTAGGAGTACACTTCTCAAACAACGAAGATTTGGCAAAGATGAAAAAGTTTAATTTCTAGAGAAATTTAATAAAAATGAAAAAAACTATCCGAAAACCGGAGTCTTCGAAATCTAACAATATGCGATTAAATAACAGTTATTAAAGCCTTTCTAGCATCACAGCTTGTTTATCTTTTAACACCACTTTCTACATGCAACAAAACACAAGAAGAAATTAATAATTTATTGTTCATAGATCTTTCTTTGGGATGCTAAAAGTGATAAAAATAAACGAACCGTAATTATAAACGATTATAAAGAAGGAGGAGCAACAATGTTGGACATTTTCGCTTTCAACAAAGCATTTAAAGCTACATGGATCACTTGGTACTTCGATGATAACGATAAGGGTAAATGGAAGTGTCTGTTTGACTATTCATTGAAGGAACTTGGCGGTAAAGCCGCGTTCTCAAGCAACCTGAATAAGCAAGACACCTTGGTAGCCTAAATTCACTTTAAGTACAATTTATATAAGAAACAATTGAAATTACCCCGTTTGTGTTTCGCCAGGCTTTAATTTGGAAGCTTGTGGATTTTTAGAGGTTATTGGATTGGAACCAGTGGCAAACTTCGCTTTAGTCTGGAAAGTTGACGCTTCTCCTTGTAAATCTTGTATTTGTTTAACGATGGATTTGATGTCTTCGGGATTTGGATTCATGCTCTTTCCAAAACTTTGAAGATCTTTGCAAACCTTAATGAAACAGAAACATAAGTAAGTAGGATATATAAGCCCTAAACATGTGGATATTGCCAAATATCTTTCGGACTCATAAGTTTGACAAGTTTGGCAAGTGTGGCCACTATTTTGGGCACTATGGCCATATGGACAGCGGGTAATAGCCCCCAGGGACTCGTCGGGAAATGTAAAAACATACTCTATAAAACATCAAGGCGTGTAAAATTTCGATCCTAAAAAATGCCTAACAACATAGATCTCAAAACAGGCAGGAGGAAACCGATGAAAACAAATTGCCCATTTTGTTGTTTTGGCCTGCACCCTTTATAATATAACCTTAATTTTTTTCTGAAAACCCCTAAAAATATCAAAATAGCAAGTTTAACTCCTAAAAAATACGAGAACTGCTATCATACCTATATAAGGAGTACCCTTCCCTCCTCTAGGTAATAGCCCTTATATCTACCCTTAAATAGCGGTGGCCTGAGTGATAGCAGCAGTGTACAGCTGTTTTTGCCTCATTGGACCTCGTCAACACGGTACAGCTTTCCAAGGAAACCATAAAGTAAAGTATAAGCATGTTGTAGTATTTGATGGAGTTCTGATTGCAGTCATTGATTCTAGGCTCTTAATTTGAATAAAATAGACACAATTTTTCTTTTGGTAAGAGTAAATGATCATGGGGAAAACCGAATTACCTGTAAACTCTTGGAGCACAAATCCTTTGCTTCCGACTGAACAGGAGTTTGTTCTTGCTTCTCAAATTCTTTTATGATGCGTTCTAGCGACACTTTAACATAATTTGCTGTTCCTCCCTGAAGTTCGTTGGTGTCAGGAACCGAGTTGTTTTCAGTGTCAACAAGGGACAACAATGAAGTGACCTGGGTAAAGTTAATGAAACTGGTATATAAATAGAACCCTACCCGCGCTTCCATACTTATACATCCATCATATATACATTAACAAGGGACGACAATGAAGTGATTAGGGTAAAGTTAATAAAACTCGTATATAAATAGAACCCTACGCGCGCTTCCGAAAAAAGCAATAGAACACGTTTTTCCTATGTTTTATACTCTGTTATAAAATAAAGCAGATATAACACGTGTTCTGATCAGTGTGCAGAGTTATTTTAATTCTCAATAAAACCACACTGTGGTTTTATTGCTTTCCTTACGTCACTGACCGGTGGCATTTCGGAAAGTTCTTCCAGATAGAATTGGGGCCAGAAACGGAATTTTTCCAAACATCTTGTTGGAGTACTCTTTTTAACCGAAGAGGTCATCAAATTGGTTTTATGGAGATAACAAGAGACGTTCACGAAAATTTGTTGAAGCTGAAAACCAAAGCAAAGTCAACCGGTCATCGGAAAAAGTCGAAATGTGTTGTTTCGGTTTACATCGGTAAGTTTGTTGAAGATCGCTTATAGGCAATATGTATTTAGCAGTACATTATTAAATTCTTTTCTTCTAATTATATAATTGATTTTAATTTCGGTGGCTTATGTAAACTCATTACACATAGTTTTCAAAACAAATTTACAAGTAACTTAAAAGCCAATTTCACACACAGTAAACGAATCCGTTCAACGTGCTGCTCAGTTGCGAAAACTCTCACATCGCAATTTTTACCCTTTTGAAGTTTTCCTCTTAACTAACAAAGTGATAAACCTGGCTGTTTTAATGGAAAACTAATTACCGTAAAGCAACTCTTCAGGACTCTGAGAGTCATCATTTATGTTAATGAAAATTAACTTCTTTAACATTTATGTGCATGAAGTTAATTTTGTTTTTTCTTAATATTTTAGGTGAAAAGGTGATAAAACTGTATCCAAATTAGTAAAACTATAGTCTCATTCAAGGTTTTTGATTTTACAGTGAGTTTAACGAAAGAAATGACCGTAACTGCAAGTCAACGGATCTCTTTGATAGTATAAATTTTTGTGTAATGAAGTCTGGTTTACGTTTGCAGCAGAATCGTTTTCTTCATTCCTGATTTTGTTCGTTTGAAGTTTGCCTTTTTGCTGAAAAGGTAATAAAACTGTTAATTAACCAAAAATTTGAATAAACATTTTGATTCATGATTTTAATTTTACAGTGGGAACACTTCTTTCGTGAACTTAAAAATTCACAAGTGGTTTTATAACTGAACAGAGCGCGCGGGCTCGTTTTCTATTTCCTTAATAAAACATTGGTTTTTGACCAATCAGAGTGCGCGTAGAGTCTTATCTATATTGTAACAAAATATATAGTGAAAGTTCAGCACTAAAAATCTCCAAACATCCAGCTAAGCTAAAAGCTAAATCTTTTTACGAGCCTAAGTGGCCCATGTATCAGGGCACCTGATACATCCCATTGGAGCCGGTGCACATTTTTGGTTTCTGTAATGTTAAGCGAATGAGAGTCATTCACTCCCCCTGGGCGGGACACGAATCCATCGCAGGTTAGCCCCCAGCAGAAGCTGGTACTCATTTTACCGACCTCGGGAGGATGGAAAGGTGAGTCAACTTTGGCGGAAAACAAGGTCACACAAATGTTCAACACTCGGCTGAGCCAGGGTTTGAACCCGGGACCTTGTGGTTAGAAGGCAGAAATCTTACCACTGCACCACAGACCACGTCGCCTTACATCCATGCATCTAAAAATCTCAATATACCTTTAAAAAATAAAAGTTGACGACGCTTCGACGTTTCATAACGCCATTGTCACGTCAAAAAATACTGAAGCTTAAAATCTAAATATATACACAAGAACAATAAAGTAATGTAACAGTAAAAATGGTGAAAAAAATTCCTATACGATTAAAATTCTTTGATAAAAAGCATGTCATTAAATAAGCTTTTCTTTGCCGATTCCTCAACAACAAACTTGTAGTTCTGATAGGAACTTCCAATCACAACTTTAACTTTAAAATAGGTCTCTTTCTAAATATTACTTAAGCTCAGGTGAAATCCCCTTTCAACACCTGAACAAGAATTTCTCCTGCTCTTGAATAAATATTCCTATTTGCTTTCTGTGTTTTTGTTTCTTGACCGGATGGTGGTTCATTGTAGCTTTCATCATTTTCAAAAACGTTCGTCTGGTAATTCCTGTCCATCTCAGCTGGTGAACGGCCAACTGCAGCTGTGGCAATTGCGTTAAGAGTGCCAGCGATTTTCGATGTTATTCCATCTATCAACGACATTCCAATCATCTCCAACCCACTTGGGAAGGATTCCGCTGAGTAAGTAATCAAAAAATATATATTGAGTTAATTTGCATTTGTGATAGGACTACATACCATCCAATAAGGAAATAATTGAATGAGAACAGTGAACAGCACAATTGGACGAGACTGGAGGCCAAGTCCTATTTAGCCCTTAGAAGAATAGTATTCTAGATGTTACAAAAAAAAGGTTGCTTTATTTTTCCGGTGTTGTTTTTTCATTCCCTCGATGTACACCTTCCTCATACAACGTAAACTTAGGTGGTTGGGTCATGTTTGCCGAACGGACGATAGCCGAATCCCCAAGGACATATTGTATGGGGAGCTACAACTCGGGGTCGAGGCCTGTTGGTAGACCTAAGCTTCGATTCAGGGATATCTGCAAGAGAGACATGTTCGCAATTGGTCTACCTCCCGACAACTGGGTGCTACTCGCTGAAGATCGTAGCAAATGGAAGAAGACGTGCAGCCAGGCTCTTTGAGCAGGGGAAAGAAAACTGAATGTTGAAGCTGATGCAAAGAGCGCGGAAGAGAAAAGCTGCTGTAAATGCAGCAGCTTTAGCACTTGTGGAATCAAGTTTTACTTGTGTGGTCTTTAGCCGTGTCTACCGATCAAAAATTGGTTTGATCAATCACCAGAAAAAGTGTTCGTAGCTGCGCTAAGTTGTGGAAAACGTCCGACAACTGCCTACTATTTTCCATCATTTCCTTGGGAAGGACAACAAAGTGTAGACACGTGATAGGTATCTATAAAAGATCTACACGGATACTTTTATATCATTAAAAGGATTTACCTGCCCTATTAAAGCTGTTCTTGCACTCCTCCACCTCTTTTGCCATCTCCTCGCACAGTTCAGCCTTTCTCTCCTTCTCTTCTTTTACCACTTTTAAGTGGTTCTGGACTACTTTTACGGCGCACCTAGCATCTTTTAGCTCCTGTTCATAGTGCCCCTTAGCGCTTGTACAGGCCTCTAGCAACTCTCCAGTCAGTGTCATTACAGACATAAATTTCTCTTCCACCGAGGTCACAACACTAAGAAATTTGGAAAAAGCGAATGATTCATGCATTGTTTTAAATAATCATCACGCATACCAATTAGTAAAAAGTACAATAAGTATAATTTAAGCAATATGAGCTTGATCGTACGCCAGTACACCTGATAAGAACGCTTGACTGAGGATGCATTGTATTGTATTGTTGCATGCATTGGGTTTTGCTTTCACTGTGATTAGACTTGATACAAGTCCGCTTACAGTTTTTCGAGGGAGACAAAAAATAAAACCTAAAAAAGCGAACGCCATAAATCTCGAGGGTCGAAGTGACAAGCAGAGTGCCTCGCTTCAAAATAGGTTTTATTTTATTTCTTATGATAAGTCTATGAACCGAGTTGTAGTACGTTTAGTGGATGATATGATTCGAGTAGCCAGAAGAGTTAATCAATGTTAACAACTAGACAGCATTGAATTTTAAGAAACATGATTGAATGAAAACATCAAAGCAGGTTTCTTGACCAGAAATGTATACTTCTGATCGACCAAAACTATAAATACTTATCGTTGTCGTTTTTGGTTTCCGAACCGCCATATTGTGTGAGATATTTTGCATACTTTGAAGCCAGTTCTAAGAGATTTGGCCTCAAATAATGTTTGAACAAATTTGTTTTCTTTTATCGAGTTTGTGAATCACGGTTGCTATACTTCATACTGTGACCCATGAGTTAATATTCCCCTCGGAATAAAAAAAATGCCGTTAATGCTTACTTGGGGCTATACAGTTTAAATGGTCTTTTGTGTAGTTCTAACTGAAGGAGTTTCTCGTATTACCTGAGACAATCTTCCGCAATTTGATTGATGCGGTTTAAAGATTTTGGCAGCATGATCTCTACTTCCGCGTCAGAACCACCCACGAGAAGTTTTACTGATTGCTTGATGTGGTCATCAATGTTTGCTGTTTGCAGTCGGATCTGATCCATGCTGGTGTGCGCCTCGTTAAATGCCTCCCAACCTGCGTTACTGAGTTGCGCAAGGCATGCGCGGAAGGAACTTGGATAGCGCAACACCTGTAATATTAAGCCATAGTTAGTATAGTCGACTAGTTAGGAAACTTGATGACTTTCTTTGTTATTTGTTATTGTTCTCCTTTTCCCTATTGAAATATGACGTTGACCGTGCACAGATAACAAAAGGCTTTGAGATGTAAATGACCAATATACTAACGAGGCATTGCACCTAAAAAAAGATCATAACCGTGATTCTGCACACAACATGAAACTTTGAAATCTTTCTTTTTATAGTTTGTTAAGTTTGATAACTACTCCTTTCTAACAACTTTGATTGGGTATTTTGTAACTTTATAAATGGAAATGGCAAGGCACAAATTAATACATAATTCAACGTCAATCATCTAATTAGTCACTCAATGACTTCAACAATCATGTGACTTTCAATGTTTTAAAAACTATGTTATTCTTCTCAAACAGCTTCTTGAATGGTTAACTGTATTGTTGGACTGTTGAAAAGAATAAATTTTGTGTATGCCTCTCACGTGCCTTGCTTGAAACTATAACTTCTTTGGCCAATATTTGCTGCTGGTTTTATGACAATTTAAGACGGTTAAACAGCGGTTAACTCTATGTTTCCATCAGATGCTTAGCCTTGCGAAAATAAAAAGAAATGGGAGCCTGTTTTTTAGTCAAAAAGATAATCCTTGGTTTTTAGGCGGGCAGGCTTTATTATAAAAGCAAGAAAATTATAAAAGAAAAGAAAGGAAGGGAAAGAAACAAAATGAAAGGAAAGGGAGGGGAAGAGAAGAGACGAGAAAGGGAAGGAAAAGAAAGCTAGGAAAGGAAAGGGAAGAGAAGAAAAGATAAAGGGAAGGAAAAGGAAGGAAAGGAAAGAGAAGAGAAGAGAAGAGAAAGGGAAGGAAAAGAATGGAAAGGGAAGAGATAAGAAAGGGGAGGAAAAGGAAGGAAAGGAGAGGAAGAGAAGTTAAGATAAGAAAGAGGGAAGGAAAAGAAAGGGAAGGGAAGGGAAGAGATGAGAAAGGGGAGGAAAAGAAAGGAAAGGGAAGCGATAAGAAAGTGGAGGAAAAGGACGGAAAGGAAAGAGAAGAGAAGAGAAAGGGAAGGAAAAGAAAGGAAAGGGAAGAGATAAGAAAGGGGAGGAAAAGGAAGGAAAGGAAAGGGAAGATAAGATAAGATAAGAAAGAGGGAAGGAAAAGAAAGGGAAGGAAAGGGGAGAGATGAGAAAGGGGAGGAAGGGAATGGAAGGGAAGAGAGAGGGAAGGAAAGGGAAGAAATGAGAAAGGGAAGGAAAAGGAAGGAAAGATAAGAGAAGATAAGAGAAAGGGAATGAAAGGAAAGGAAAGGGAAGAGATGAGATAAGAAAGGGAAGGAAAAGGAAGGAAATTGAATTGAAATAGAATAAAATAATGGTTCTTTTCTTGAGGTAACTGCTTTCTCGTCTTTTTAAAGTTTTATGTGTTGTCAACAATGATATCATTTCATATCTTATAAATTTTGTTAAAAAAATCTTCAATAACCTTCCAACAAATTTCACTGATGTCCTCTCTTCTCTAGATCTTCATCAACGAACATGTTTTACCGATGAAATGATTTGCATGTTTTGAACAGCTGACTTTGAGAACAATTAACGGTTAGAAAGCCCCTTTTACCTTAAAACCGTCTTTTGGAATATTCTTCTCCAGGCTGAAATCTCTTTCTCCAGATATAAGGATGAGTTCTCCTAGACAGGCAATAGAGAGTGGTGCTGGCACTAGAAACTCTTCCCAGTTTGCGTAAATTCCGGTAGTCATCATTGCTTCCTCCTTAATATCATTACCCTTGTTCAACTTTAACAATGCTTGATCCACCCGTTGCACAGTTGACGACGTTGTACTGCTCATTTTGTCTTTTCAAACCACAGAACTAATTGTAAAACAAACGTTATGATAGTATGAATCTTTGTGGACAAAATGTCTACTTTTTGAAATGCTTTCGATTATAGTAGGGTGTTTGTTTTATTTTGATAGTTCCCTTGTAAATTATTAAATAGGACACAAGAGTTAGTTCTTACAATTAACTATGTATGATCAAAATTTCCTGACTATAAAAAGGATATAATGTTTTATGTTAAATTACCAACAGTTTTTAAAGCATAGCTAAGTTTACCTATTTGGAGTTGGTAAGTTTCATTGTATATCAGTATCAAACAAGACAGGAAGAGGTTATAATTACAACTTTTAATTTTGTATGCAGACCGTTAATTCAACCACAGACCGTGGCCTAGAAGAGACATTGTGATTGCGTAATTTTTTTACACTTACTAGCATTCAATCGAGGTTTATAACTGTCGAGAAAAAAAAAGTCGGCTTACGTTCAAGTGTGAATAGTGCAAACGGACTGAGACGGATGCACTGGCGGAAACTCGACGGAAGCGGAGACGGAACGTTAACGGATCGTTCATTTTTCTTCTGTTCCCCCTTCCACTTCTGTCGAATTTCAAGGAAGCGCAAGACAAAGCGGAAGGATAAGCCAAAAAAAGCTCATTTCCAGTTACTAAAAATATTTCATTGCTCTTCTAAGGTTTCAGTGTGTCAATGTACAAACCCCCAATCTCCCTCTTTTTGAATTTGTTTAATTGTGAGTTGATCTCCGACAACGAAAAAAAACAAATAAAAAACAGCATTAAACTATCTCCAGCTTCCTCCCGCCATTTTGAACATTGTCAAGACAGCCCTAGACACACGAAAGTGAGGCTTCTGTTTCTGCTTTCGTCGTGTCGGTGCTCATTAGCTTCCGTCACTGTCTCCGTCTATACTTCCGTCACTAGTGTGAATCAGCTAAAGCTAAAGCTAAATCCATTTACGATCCTAAGATGACCCATAATAGCCGCTGCTTATCTCCTTCGGCTTCTGTAGTGTTAAGCAGATGAGAGTCATTGACTCCCCTTAGAAGGGACACTACTTCATCATAGGTTAGACCCCAGCAGAAGCTGGTACTCATTTTACCTACCTCGGGAGGATGATAAGCTGAGTAATTTTTGGCGGAAAAGAAGGACACACAGCTGTTCATTGATCGGCTGGAACCAGGGTTTGAATCTGGCCGGGATCTTGTAGTTGAAAAGCAGAGATCTTACCAACCACAATGTCCCGGGTTCAAACCCCGATTAAAGTTGAATGTGAATCAAGCTTAGCTATATCTGTCCACGGGGAAATTTTCAAATATTCTTCCTTCATAAATTTATTTTCAAGCTTATCGATAGAGTAGAGAGTTAAGACTAAGAGTGTCTAGTAGGGCAATAAACTAGCTAAAAGTGAAACACGATTTCTCTATTCACAATGTTCCACATTTAGCAAATCGTTGCTTAAATGAGACTGCTCACAAAACATACATTTGATTGATTGATAGAAAGATAGATGGATGGATGGGTGGATGGATAGACGGATGGATGGATGGATGGATGGATGGATGGATGGACGGATGGATGGATGGATGGATGGATGGATAGACGGATGGATGGACGGATGGATGGATGGACGGATGGATGGATGGATGGATGGATGGATGGATGGATGGATGGATGGATGGATGGATGGATGGATGGTTGGATGGATGGATGGTTGGATGGATGGATGGATGGATGGATGGATGGATAGATAGATAGATAAGGACTTAGTAATTTTTGTAATTTGTTTTCTAAAGGTCACGGCAACATTATTGTTGAGGGCGACATGATGATAACTGCGGGTGAACCATCTGGTAATGCGGAAGTTATCACACACCTGGGAGGTGATATCAGCAAAAGAACAGTAGTGAAAGCTAAAGCTCGACGGTGGAAAAACGGTGTTCTTCCTTATGAAATAAGTGACGATTTCAGTAAGTATAGTTCATTAAGTATAAAATGTTTTGATGTTAAGACTTGACAAAGCTTTTACAAATGAAGTGTTCGGTTTTTCTTTTCGCATAAATTCAACTGACGTCATTCTGACGTCAATGACTCTGAACCCGAATCGATCTCGAATCCATCTCTATAGTGGATGTTAAAAAATGAACATGTCTTTTGACTCAGAAAGTGATATTTCAGAAACTGAATCAATTTCTTCATGTGAAAATTTACGGTAAAGTCACTATTACCTATTTAGCCACTTTCAAATCTGAGAGCGTACGGTTTGGCAATCATGTAACGGCGGACGGGATTTTCGCTAGGTTAAGTCAAAAAATTTTCACGGTTGGAGATTTCATACCCCTTTTATCTTTTGGGGAATTATGTTTCTTATCATTTTTTATAACTTAGCGAGAAATATTTCGAAAAACAGTGATTTTTGTACGAGTGGCACTTTAAATTTAGTGGTTTGGACGCCATGGCAAAATGTTTGTAGGTTATCACGTGCTAGTGTTGGGCTCCTGCAATCATGACTCAACATATACAAATTTAATACCTTATTAAAAACCTTTTGCCAATAATCAAATTAAGAAGTATTTACAACGAAAGACTCAGAACAAATGTACAGGAGATGTGGGTTTTTGTTGCTTTCCTTCTTTGAACTCTTCATTCTTAGAATGCCAAATGCAACTAATTTTACAATTGTGCCATAACCCAATTGTGACCTTGCTCGCCATATAAGTTCCCATAGCTTAGTGGTAGATAGTCCGAATAGTGTACGGAAGGTCGTGGGTTCCATTCCCATCAGGAGCTCGGTTTTTTTCCGAGTTCTGTCTCCGCACAATTTCAGATATTTGCTATTAATTTCTGAGAGACTATATTTTACGTGACTGCGTTGTGCAGTTAATCAGTGCGTGCTTGACACATGTGCCTTGGCATTCAAGTGACTGTGTGATACAGTCCCTGTCTCATAACCCAATTGTGACCTTACTCGCCATATGAGTTTTCATAGCTCAATGGTTCGATTGCCATCAGGAGCTCGGTTTTTTTTCCGAGTTCTGTCGCCGCACAATTTCAGATATTTGTTATTGATTATAAAATTAGGACGTTTTTAGAAATATCTGCATGCAGTATTTAAATAAACCTCCTCTTCGCTTTTTCTATCAAGCCATACAGGCAAGAGTCTAAAAAACTGTCAAAATAGTGAACACGCGAAACTTAGGGGACAACTCTTCAGCCAAGGGCCCAGCTTAATATTTCAGTACAGAAATAGCGTGGAGCAGGTTTATTTTTTTTATTATTCAAACATCAATTTTCCTGCCGAGTGAATGGCGGCGGCATTAAAAGCAAAATTTGTAAATTTTTTTGTGTTTTAAGGCCCTGAATTGTTTATGAGTTCCATAGTCTTTTCTTTTGACGTGGTACCAAACGTGAACAAACATTACAGAGAATTGATGAAAAATCAAAAACTCGACTGGACACTTTCTAATACGGCGACATACCTCAAATTTCTTCATTAAATTCCTGTTTCAATAAAACTTGAGTTTTATGGGTTTCCATACAAATGCTGTTAAATTACAGTCATTTTGGATCCCATCAAAATGGCGTCGAAACTGAGATAACACCTATTGTAACAATCTTTTACCAGCTACCCTCTCCTACCCACTAAACTCGGCTCAGATAAGGAGAATCGAGATTGTAAATAAAGGAAAATAAAAAATAGATGTTTTTACGCCATTCCACAACCTTTAACCCAAAGAAGAAACCCAACAATGTTGTATGGGCACGGCTAAAAACAAAAAAAGAGAAAAAATGAATTTCTATACATCTCCCTGCCACACACCTCTCAGAAATATAGAAATACTCGCCTGTAAGCAACCATTTCGAAGTTTGGCTGAGTCCACGACAACAAGCTTTGCTCCTGAATAAAAAACATTTGCTATGGACATCAGAATTGCTTTGTTCAATATAATCATCAACATCATCATTCAGTGGTTGATTATTCCTATTTTAGTAATTGTACTTAAAGATAATCTATTGTTACTATTATCATCATCATCATCATCATCATCACCACGTCACAATCATCACCATCATCATCATTATCACCACGTCACAATCATCACCACCATCATCATCATCATCATCACCACGTCACAATCATCACCACGTCACAATCATCACCATCATCATCATTACCACCTCACAATCATCACCATCATCATCATTATCATCATCAATCTCATCATTATCATTGTCGAGTTTCATGGAGAAGGTGGTACAGGATAGTTCGAAATGGAGAACATTGACATCGGCACTAAGTAAGTAACCTGTAAGGCTATCTCAGGTCAACAGTTCAGATAGTACTTTTCTTATTATGGTTTTAATCTCCCACAACATTATCTTTTGCATTTTACTGTTCCTTTTTCTAGTCCTTTCTCAGTTTTGATTATTGCTTTTAAGTCCATCTTCAGTCTTGCATTTCTCCTCCCAGACTTCCGATCAATGATGCTACCACCTCTACTGTGTTATAGTTCTTTCGTTCACACTGTTCGAATACCTTCCCCTCTTTTCTCGTCTTTGTTTGCTTCGATTGGGCACGCCATAAAACCCAAAGACTCAAATGATGATAATGATAATGATGATGATGAATTATTTTCATCATCATCACCATCATAATCAACATCATCATCACCATCATCATCATCATCACCATCACCATCACCATCACCATCACCATCACCATCACCATCACCATCACCATCATCATAACCATCACCATCATCATCATTATCATCACCACCATCATCATCATCATAAACATAATTATCATCATCAACATCATCACCAATATCAATTACTGACATTGTTGCCGTTTTCAATTCGTCCTTTTCATCATTTTAAAATCTTATCCATAGTCTTAATCTTAATCTTAGTGTTAATCTTAATCTTATTCCCTACCAGCCAGATGAGTGTGCAGCAGAACGGCAAAGACATTGACGCCTCCTCCATCAATTTCTGTATTCGCCAAAGCCTAAAAAAGTATTTGTGCTGAGTATTAGTTTAAAGATAAAAGTAAAAGCGAAAGAGGGTTAAGGTTTAAAAATTAGGATAACAAGTGATGGATAAATGCACTATCAGCCCAAAACAATCATTCTATTGCCATTAGGAACAAGGAACACGGAACATGATATACTTAATTTGCTCCTTCAGTAGCTATAATATAAAGAGCAAATTAGATATGGTTTAAATGGGTAAAATAACAAATGAAAACATATAACAAGAAAGAAATAAAGATCACAAAAGCAAAGAAAAGCATTAAAAAACAAAAGGAAAAAAATTCGAAAACGGAGTCTCAGTGTATAATAGTAACAGGCCCTTATGCAGCAATCGAACGCATGGTACGGGTATGCTAATCTGGCGGACAAAGGAATTTAACAGACTCCAAGATAAGTCACAATTAAGTAGAAAAGCGTGATTTTTCTTTGTTGACCCGTCGCATTCTTTTGCCCACCAGATTATCATTATTTGCTTTATGTGATCATGGCCAATTTGAAATGAAGCCCGCAGTGTTCGAAATTCTCTGATGCACACCTACACTATGTACGTAAAGTTTTGCTGTACACGCAGATTTTTGCTGTGGATGGACCAGTGTACACGTAGCTCTCGTAACATAAAAACTACGATTTGGAACAGTTTTCTGTGAAAATGATGTTATTCGCTAATTTGAGTACTCATTTGAAAACTACCATATTTTTTTTAAAACTACTGCAACTCACAGTCGGCCTGAGTTTTGACCGATCTTTTTCTAATCGGCAGTTTCAATTGCAGACTCGTATCTCTAGAATACAAGGATGCGCATTGACGGCCAAGATGAAGTGACAACAACACAAAAACTTATGTAAAATAACACGCGCTATGTTTGTTCAAGCACGCGGAAACTAACTAATATTCAATTGTGCCACCGTAAAAGCGTCCACGATCCGTACCTGATGATGTTTCGCAAAGAAACTTAATTATTCCAGTGGGTGCAAAAGGAATCAGTGCGCAAGACACGAAGAGAGTGACACTGGGGAATTCAGCGCCGCAAGTGTCAGCACAATGACATAGCATGAGTGTTGAAAACAGGCTAGATTACAAAGACTAATGACCAAGAGGGAACAATCAGTTCTGATTAGCCGAGAAGTGGCAAGCTGCCAACAAGATTTACGAAACCGTATGGACCTAGACCAAAATAGGTGGCTGTTGCATGGTGTTCAGGAGATGAGGAGGAAAGCGAGAACGTCTAATCTTTAATTCTTAGTACTGAGATTCTGAAATACTGATAACCACAAGTTGTGCATGTCGAACTCTATTGGTGCAGATAAGATTTTAGGCTACAAGCACTGTGTGCACATAACTTTTTTAGAGTGGAATCTCAAACACTGAGTCAGCGAGAAGCCTATTGTCATACAAAACCACTTTTTAAGGTCAAGTTCAAACATCGAACTTCATATGTATCACGTGTGCGGAACTTAATGCCAATGCGCATATTCTGTTGTTCTACCTCATTTGTATTAGATTTGGCAGATGTACGTTCAACGTTATAAGTAGGCCTAACACTAACAGAACATAGCCACAAGCAGTTAACTCGTTCTTTATTTGTTTTACTTATGCAATAATCTTCAAATCTTACCTTCCCCGTGCACTTGCTAGGACAAAACCCCCTGGCAGTAAAGAGCTGTTGTTTGGGAGGAATTAGAAGTGCTCTATCTACATTTAAGCCAGTCAGCAGGACTCCTGCGTCATATTTACGGGGTTCGCTGTAGTAAAACCTCAGCCCCGAGTCGTCAATTAAATCTGGGAGTGTAATTATCAAAGTTAAAATTGAAAGTCCAGCTAACCCGATAAATGCTACCACAAACTGAACAGCAGCCGAATCGTTAATACTTTAAACATATTACGCGTGTAAACCATAAAGCTTGCAAATTCATTAATGTTTAACCCACCCGAAAGCCTTAAAACTACTATTTGTATAACTTTAAGTTTAATTTACAAATAACGCAATAAATATGACGACCGCTGCGATTTTGGCGCTCACCATCCAAACGCAATCTCGAAGCACAGCACCACTGTAACAAGATGTAACCGGCCAGAAGTCGATTTTACTAGGAAAGGAAAACCGGAACACCCGGAGAACAACCAAAGGAATCAGATCAAGATCGACAAATCGTAATTAGCTCACATGCGGATCGGAGAGGTCCGTCTGCGATTGTATAGATATCAGAAGCGCGAGTGACTACCACCACCCCAACCTCCCTACACTTCATCCTGTAACCTCCCTACACTTCATCTTGTAACCGTCCCTACATTTCATCCTGTAACCTCCGTACATTTCATCCTGTAACTTCCCTACACTTCATCCTGTAACTTCCCTACATTTTATCCTGTAACCTCCCTACACTTCGTCCTGTAACCTTCCTACACTTCATCCTGTAACCTCCGTACATTTCATCTTGTAACCTCCCTACACATCTTCCTGTAACCTCCCTACGCTTCATCCTGTAACCTCCCTACATTTCATCCTATAACCTGCCTACACTTCATCCTATAACCTCCCTACGCTTCATCCTGTAACCTCCCTACATTTCATCCTATAACCTGCCTACACTTCATCCTATAACCTTCCTACACTTCATCCTGTAACCTCTCTACACTTCATCCTGTAACCTCCCTACACCTCATCTGTAACCTTCCTACATTTCATCCTGTAACCTCCCTACACTTCATCCTGTAACTTCCCTACATTTTATCCTGTAACCTCCCTACACTTCATCCTGTAACCTCCCTACACTTCATTCTGTAACCTCCCTACACTTCATCCTATAACCTTCCTACGCTTCATCCTGTAACCTCCCTACACTTCATCCTATAACCTCCCTATATTTCATCCTGTAACCTCGCTACACTTCATCCTGTAACCTCCCTACACTTCATCCTGTAACCTCCCTACACTTCATCCTGTAACCTTCCTACATTTCATCCTGTAACCTCCCTACACTTCATCCTGTAACTTCCCTACACTTCATTCTGTAACCTACTTACATTTCATCCTGAACCTCCTTACACTTCATCCTGTAACCTCGCTATATTTCATCCTGTAACCTGCCTACACTTCATCCTGTAATCTCCCTACACTTCATCCTGTAACCTCCCTACATTTCATCCTGTAACCTCGCTACACTTCATCATGTAACCTTCCTACACTTCATCCTGTAACCTCCCTACACTTCATCCTGTAACCTCCCTACACTTCATCCTGTAACCTTCCTACACTTCATCCTGTTAGTGGCGACCTAAAGATTACGCATACGGAAATGTTTAAATTGAAAAAAAAAATAAACGCGGACATTTTGTGCTTTCAACCTCTTGTTTACTGACTGCCTGAATCAATTGAGCTGAGGGAGTTCTTACCTGACCTCTGGTCTGGGTTGTCGTAGTGTATTTCCATCAAAACTATTTTTGGACTGTCGTGTGTTCCCACCGGATATCCAGTGTTCGGAGGGTAGGCAAAATACTAAAGTAAGAAAAAATCATATGAAATTTTGACCAAATTCCTGATTCAAACAAAATTCAAGAAACAGTTAGTTGTCTTTATATACCTGCTGACCAACTGCCCATCCCGCAAGGAGATTACCCGTCAAACAATTTTTAACGTCTCTAGGCATGTTCCGAGTCCTGCAAACACCGCCTTTACCCATGTATGTTTCGTTAAAAGTGTTGTGATCACAGATATAAACAAGTATATGATGAACAATTCCTTCGTTGCCTTTTTTGGTGACCGGAGCTACCTGCAACAATAACAAAGCAACCCAAAAAATTTAGTTCTCGATGCTTGCACGCTTATTATCTTAACATGTCATTATGATAATTTATAATCACAGGAGCCAGCAAAGTGCTAGTGATAACACTTGTAGTAACAGGAGGTTTTTAACAGAGTTAGTTGTAGTAGAGGCAGTGGTAGTTGCAGCCTGTAATGATAGAAAAGATAATGGTAATGATAACGATAACGATAATGATCATGATGGTAATGATATTGGTAACGGTATTGGTAATGGTAATGGTAATGATGACAGTGTGTAAGTGGTATTAGAAAGAGTAGTTGTAACTGGTATTAATGACAATGGTACAGGTAGCTACAATATCATGGTAATGGTATCGTTAAGGTAATAACAGTAATAATGGTTCCGGTAATGGTAATACAGAATAGTATTACTTTAAAAGGCAATGATGACGGTGTCACTTTTGTTGCTGGAGAAGCTAGGCAACGGTGTAATTATAGTGTTATTTTTATTCAATAGTTGTATTTGTAGTGCAGTACATGATGGTGGTTGTTTTGTTTTCTCACCTTAATAATGTGATATTTTCTATCAAAGTCAGGCAGCTTAACAGCATGACACCAGTATGTCGTATGAGAGGAAGGAATTTTGATCTAAAAAACAATTGTAAAATTAATGTTTTTACTATTATATCAGTTATAGCATTTAAACAGGTCCTTGAAGTGTAATACTAGAAAAAATTTATGTAAAGGGATCCATTGCATTATAAAAAGAAAAAAAAATATTTTTTAAAAAAATTTACATTTCACACCTTAGAATTTTAACCCTTTAATACACGGTGGAGGAGGAGGGGGGAAGGTAAGCCAAATTGTTCCCCCCCCCACCCTCTCGATTTTTTTGCTCTCAAAATTTTCAGCGTTGATGACGACATCACAGTAAGACATTAAACCAAGTCTTTTCTCTGAAACTATAATCTGTTTAACAAATTTAAAAGTGTTGAATACACTTTCATAGTTCATTTTTTTTGCAGCCTTTTTTTACGTAACATGGTGTTTTTAATTCGTTTCCATAATATCTATAGATATTTATCAAATCAAGGGGCGGCCATGTTGGATTTTTTGTTTTTGTTACCATGGTAACAATAGCAAACTAATTAGTGATTGTTGCTATGGAATTTAATTAGTGAGTGATGAACTAATTGTATGCCAAGTTATATGCTCTAAAAATCATGGGGGTGGTGGCGGGGGTTCACTCAACTTCCCCCTCCTCCTTGTGCATA
>JAODFW020371807.1:0-12161 GCA_027575235.2 Palythoa mutuki | reverse complement strand
AAAATATGCTGGAAAGTTACTATAAGTGTATAATTGCGAGTTTCATTCTTTTATTTCAGTTTTCAATGTAAGTAAAACACAGAAAGTGGAATAAAAACAACTGTAAGTCATAAATTAATGACAAATTTGCTGATATCAAAAAACATTTCTCTTGATTATAGGTGAAAACTTCAGTGCTCAAAAAGGAAAACTGATCAACTGTGTGGATGTTTCTCAGGTAAATAATCGTACAGATCTGAATAAGGTTCGTGCAGAGTGGAAATCTATCGAAAAAAAAATTGTACAGTTCCA
Organism: Palythoa mutuki; assembly: GCA_027575235.2. NCBI lineage: Eukaryota > Metazoa > Cnidaria > Anthozoa > Zoantharia > Sphenopidae > Palythoa > Palythoa mutuki. The sequence continues at coordinate 11,870 of JAODFW020371807.1, read as the reverse complement.
AATAAGGCTGTATAGAGTGGAAAATTTCCCCAAAATATATAGGCATACATGTATGCTTATTCGGAACTTCAGAGTAGCTTTCCATCCTTACAAGATTGATAAAATAGGCCATTTCCGAATTACGCTCCACTGCTCACAAACAAAACCTTTGGGTCAAGGTTAAGTTCTAACTTTTCATACAATCCATTTGCTGTACTTTTTAGTACTTGGCCTCGATTTAATGTTTTGTCGGTAGTGGAGCATAATTCAGAAATGACTTTTTAGCACCAGCTTCCGCTGGTTGTTAACATTGAAATGGACTAAATTGTCTGTCCAGGGGGAATCGATTGACTATCTTCTGTCTAATTCTGCAGAAACCAAAGACAAGTAATGGCTCCAACTTACAACTTACACTTTTATCAAATAATTTAGTTCATTTTATTTTGCATTTTGAAATCAGACCACAGCAGCAGAAAACTATTGTGTCATTTCAAAATAAATGCAAAGTAGCAATTCATAGGGATAAACTGAAGTCCAGTTCTAACATAATTTAGTTTCTTTAGTTAATTCCAATGGATAAGTAGAAAGTCAAATTTGATAATTGGTCCTCCAACTTGTGATATTAGTGGTCTATTACTATTGGACTTGATTGCAATTATGTCCACTGACACTGTTACAAACACCAGACCTGCTATAGTATCACAATGTTGATCAACATGAGTCTCATGATTTTTGATAGGTTCTCACCATCACACAACAAGGTCTGAAATCTCACAATTTTTAGACAAAAATGTCACTAAAGAATGGAAACTCTAAAACTTTATCATGCTGTAAGCAGTTTTTGTGGAATTTTAGTGTTGGAAGAGCATCTGTGTAGCATTGTTAGGAAGCACAAAGTGGAAAGCTGATGTTGCTTAAATCTGGAAGGAACTCTGTCAGGTAATCATGATGATGAAATTTTCATACCCAGAAACAAGTATCTACACCTTCCTGCAAATGGCAGCCACATGAAGAAGTGCCGGAATGGTCAAAGAATGGCAAGGTCTTGTAACAACAAAAAAAGCACTGACAGGAAACAGAGAAATGAAGAAGATTTGATCTTTTTTATTATGTCTTAAACAGGGTCAAATGTCAGAAAAATGTTCTTGCAAATCTATCAATTTTTTAGCTGACTCTCACGTCTGGCAAGTCTGAAACACTGCTAATGTAAGACACACTTCCACTGCAACACTTAAAAAAGATTAAAATAAATAAATGTAAAACGTGAAAAAATTAACAAGTGTGGATGTGTGATCAGTTGTACATACAAGACTATAGGTACAAGTGGATTTATGACAAAAACTCAAGGTTCAGACACTATAATCCATACTTCTGTATACCTTAGCATCAAGTGTTCGCTTGAGCTCAAGCATGTACGAGTACTGCTCCGGGTAGATGTAGTCATATGGAAAATACACAAGTAGTCCATCAATGTTGAGCCTGGAAAAAGACCAAAAAGGAAAAAAACATGATCTGCAATGGCAAAACTTCTATCGATCTTTCAAAAATACCAGTTTTATTACTTGCATCACCAAATACCAACACTGCTGTACTTACTTCATGATATTTTATTTGAAATACGAAGATTACTGCTAATGTTTTGTTATCAAGCGACATTCCCTCAGTCCGTCCGCCATCTTTGCAACAAGCGCATACAAAATAAATTATTACCGCTGACTTTGATCTGATTTCCTTGTGGGCGCGAGAGTGAAGACTCGGTTGTAAAAACCACCCCCCGTGCAGTACTGTTTATAATGGTCAAAAGAGAGCGTTTTCCAAGTTCTCGAAGAATGAAATGAAAAATAATCTCGTGTCTTACTACAGGTTCTTGTGTGGTTTGTAACAAAGTTTTCCAGACATTTCAGAGGGTCCTGAAGGGATAAAATGTAAATTGGGATTGGCCGGTTCATTTGTCACTGGTACTGGAATTCGGTCACTGGGACTAGGAATAAAATGGCAGAATTCTACTAGTGTAAATGGGATTCGTGCATTGGGAAGTGGGATTTAAAATAAAATGGGCTATGAAATGGGATTGGTACAACACCCCACCCCCTCCCCTTCAGGACACTTAAATTTCTTGCCCCAACCTCTGAACTCGGCCATCATGCAAACTGGGACACGCTACTATGAGAATTTGACAATTACTTTTACTGAAATAATCTGTTTTAACAAGTTCAAACATTAGTATATCAACGAGACAGAGAATCTTAAACTGATTGTTACATATGGTCCATCGTACTATATGGATGTGAGCCGTGTAGTATTTCGTCTGTCATGAAAAAACGCCTGGAGGCAACGGAAATGAGGTCCCTAAGAAAAATTCTAAAAATTTCGTGGACCAATAATCATAAAGTAGTGAATGAGTGAATACTAATAACGGCTAAAAACGCAAACTGTTAGAGACAATCAAAAACAGCCTGAAAATGGCATTCAGTTTAGGACACGTTGTGTGTAGTAACGGAATAGAGAATTCGTCGCTCATCGGAAAAATAGAAGGCAAAAGAGCGAAAGGCAGACAGAAAATAACGGCTGTATTTAAACAACATCAAAGAATGGATCAACACGGCAAATGGAAATGAAATTGTTCAAACATGCTCAAAATTTGAATTTCGTGAGCATATAAAAAGAAACTGGCAATTTTAAAGTAATCTAAAACTAGGCTGTGTTTTTCAAAAGCCATTTTCCATTTTATATTTTCAATTATAATATAGATAGGACCCTACAGGCTACACGCTCTCTGATTGGCCGAACACTCGACTGATGTTTTATCAGAGTATAAAACACAGAAAAAGCGTGTTTTATACCGCAGCACGCGTAGGGTCTTATTTATATTATAAAGCAAATGAAGATGTCTAAGCCGTGAATTAGACTGTGTTAAAACACTCCGGGCATTTGGGATCACTCGAGAAATGTAGAAATGAGTGTTTTCTACATGCCCAGGGCTCGTGTTCTGAAATTCCCTGAGCGTTTCTGAGTTACAGTCTACTGAATTCACGGCTTTGGCTATTTGTAAACTGCTTATAATTCATAGCACTGTCATAGGCTGATATGGGCTCAGGGGCGTCGGCACGATGGGGGGCAAGGGGGGCCATCGCCCCCCCAAAAATGAGTTTGGGGGGGCATCGGCCCCCAAAAAACTTATGTTGAAGCCCTTGATTATTTACGTAAAACCAAAATTTAGATCTCAAAATGCAGAAAACATCGTTTCAGAGGGATTAAAATTTCAAAATTTCCCGGGGGAGCATGCCCCCGGACCCCCCTAGTTTGATCACACCTGCGGCGCTCGGTATCTTGCCCCCCCCCAATCAAAAAATGCTGCCGGCGCCTCTGCCGGCTGCATGTCTGCACAGCAACTTACAACTGTGCACAGTGTATATGTCCTTTGTGGGCAAATTTTTCTTTGAATTCTTGCTTAATCCTGGGTCAAGGTTTGTTTGAAAAGGAAATGAAGCGTTGTGAATAACAGTTGAGGAGGCGGCAGGAAGCCAAACTATTTTAAGCAGTTGTTTTATTGAGATCCCACCTGTTTAGGCTTTGTAAAATCCCAGGAAACTAATTTTAGTGATACAGACTTTGGTTGTTTTTGAATTGATTATAACTTGGAAAAAATCAGACCACAGATCTATAAAAAAATTATATTGATTGCAGCACCCAAAGTCAAATCACTCTCCCCTCCCCTCCCCTGCCGGACCTCTAATCCTTTCCAGCGTTTGGCTTCCTTTGTGTGTGATTGGTTCATTCTAGAATAGAGATGACGTCATCCAAACCTTCACAAGCCCGAAACATAATCACAGTGCATGCAGCAGAACCATGATAATACCTCTTTAAGGAAGACAGACGAACTGTAAAGAAAGATTTATCTGGTCAAAAGTCATTCAGCAGACTATCAAGTGAGTTTGTATTCGTGGCAGGGTCATATTTGGGTATCATTCAACGATGACAGAGATAGAACCGCACGAGCATCGAGTTCGATTTGCTAGTTCTTCAGAAGACAACACGAATGAATCAATAAAAGTTGGCGGAGTGACATTTGTGGAAGGTAAAAATAGGGAAAACGCCAACAGGTTACACAATGTCCCAGTCATTCGTAGCCGTGGAAGTGGAGTGAGTGACGCCGAGCGACAAGCCGACTTTGAGAACGCTTTGGACTGGTTGAGAAAAGAACTTAAAGCAATGCAAACACAAGATAGAGTTTTAGCCAAGCAATTGATTGGATTACGATCGAAGATACAGAATATTAGCAAAGAGAGCGAGGAATATTTCAATGATAATGACATGGATACAACAGACAGTGGGGAAGTCGGGTATTAGCAAGTATAAAGCAGTCATGAATAAATATTTAGACTCGAGATTAAAATAAAAGTTGCGAATATTTTTAACTCAAAATTTTTTAATGTTACCGTTTTAAAAAATCAAAATGAACCGCGAACAGAGATTATTATATCGTTAGAGCCAACTGCTTATTTTGTAATTCAAGATATTTTCCTATCACAGATATAAAGACTTCTGGAAGATAGATTCGATGTTTTTTAACAACCAGCCGCCATATATTTGGCAACTTGACTTGAGTGCATGTTTTGCTTGGCCATGGTTCGGCGGTCATTTGTATATTGTTTGTAGAGATCATGCGATAATAAATGGGCTTTTTTAAAAAACTAAATCAATATTGCAGTGGAGTGACAGATATTTCTGGTTCGATGCACCACAGTCAAAGAGGTAATATCAACATTATTGTTCTTATAAAGAAAACCTTTAGGCTGTAATCTGTCCAAGGAGACTGAAGCAGTGTTCAGGGACAGGAGAACATAAAATAAATGCGATAAACAGCTACATGAGTTAAAAAAAAGAAATAGAAAAGAAAAGCAAATTAACAGTATTTTATTGTTACATAGTATAACAGGAATAGTGAAGTTCAAAGAATCAACCATGAATATTCTTGGAAGGGCCATTACAACTACAAATACAATATAATTATTACCATATGCATTGAACTGGTTTTAGTTTTTAGCAGGTAGTTAAATTTATTGATAATGAACCACATTGTGGTAAGTATACTGTATAGTATATATTCCAGCTACTCTCTTAGTTACCTTCAAAAATATATATGCAAAAGTTTATATGATAAATATGGTTGTGCCAAAAGTTTAAGCTAAGGTCTGAGCTAATTATATAAGATTTGTATAATTATTATAAACTAAATGTCAAATGAGGGTCTGTGCAGATCTCATCAGCTTGAGTTTCAAGGCTTTGCTGAGTGTTGAACATTTATGACTTCTCTACCAAAGTTGACTGAACTTTCCATTCTTATGAAGTAAGTAAAATTAGAAGAAGCCTCTTCAGGAGGCTATGGATATTTAGTTTTCTTTAAAAGGGGAGTTGTTTCTGCCAACATAAACAGGAAAATACACACTGTCCATTGTGGTTGTTTGGAAAATACACACTGTCCATTGTGGTTGTTTATCGCCTCTAGGCTTGTGAAAACAGAGCTTTTTGTTAGAAAAGAACTGGAAATAATATACAGTGCAGTACATGTGGTGATCAGTAATTTTGTGTTTTTGTCTGTGGTTATGCTTAGGAAGATGTTAGGGTGGAGTGAGAGGTAAAAAATGAAAAGAAAAAAGGGGACTGGGGAGGAGGGAAGGGAGGACAGATCAGCAGTCCAGCTGGCCCAGTCTTCCTCTTCCATTCATTATTTTGTGTTTGACTGCCCCTCACCCATCCCTTAAGTGCTTTCTGTGCTGTGAGGCATGTTGTCATTTAGTTTACTTTTGAACTTTGACATACTTTCACAGTCTTACAGCTCTTCTCACACCAACCAATATGTGAAGGCATCAATCTGTGCACAATATATAGAGTGACCTAATCCACTGCCTTCAATGCTTTCCAAATACAGTCCTCTTGGGAAATAAGGTTTTTTGTTTCAGATGTGATAATGAGAAAAACACGAAAGAATGTTCAGCTTAAGAACTTTTTTTAAAAAAACCTTTTTCTGGAATTTTGATCTTAATTTTTATCAGAAGTTTCGACTGAAACCATCAGTCGTCATCAGTGAAGTTTGTCACGTGATAGTGAACTATGATGGTCCAGTCGAAACGTCCGATAAAAATTAAGATCAAAATTACAGAATTTAAAGGTTTTTTAAAAAAAGTTCTTATCATATTTATCTGGATGAATTACAACATTCACTTTCAATGTTGAGCTTATAAACAAAGAACCTCATTTCCCAAGAGGACTGTATTGGGAAAACATTGAGGGCAGTGGATTAGCTATATTATTCTGTGAATAAAAATTTTTTTGTATGTTTCCTGCCATGAAATATATCTGCAAGATTACGAACGTCAGTGTCTGAGTTTTAATAGATGTTTGCAAGTGAAATGATTATTGTGATCTGTGGACATTGTAGAGTGTAAGTTGCCACCCAATGCCAATGCACATACTGTATTCACTACAGGTATTATAGACGCAGTGCAAGAATGGTTAGTAGGTGACATACATTACATACAAACTTTATTTTACCTCAAATTTTAGTGCAACCTATCACAAGAGCTAGTACCTTAAAGAATTCAATAAAAAAATAAATTATGTTAAGTTATAATAAACAGTATGACAAAAGAGAAGGGGGAAAACAATCAACTAACCGTCGAAAGAGAAAAACTAAAAACTTGCAAGTTAATAATTTTCTTCTAAACTCCATGCAATCAGATATTGTTCTTAAATTATCAGGGAGGAAGTTCCAGAATTTGGCTTCAGAATATGAAAAGGAATGAATGCTGTATGTTGTAGTTCATGGGCATAGGAGGGAAAGAATATGCATTCCCCTCAGAGTGTAAGTAGATGTTCTAGAAGGTGACAACTGCCACAGTAGAATTCTCTTCATCATGTGAGGCAAAGGTATTGACTACAATATTACAGACCTTTTCCATAACTTGTCTTCCTGCAAATTAGCCTACCTTGTCTCATTTGGGGCAACATATATTCTTTTGATTTTTTTTAACTCAAGAACAATGCTTCCCAGATAAATTTAAATACAAAGAAAAGAATGTTAAAATGAATACCACTTAAATGAAAGAGGTCTGTGCTAAAATAATCTACTTATGATCTACTTATTTTGGTTGACAGCAAAGCAATATAAGCTTGGTTTGCACCTCTATATTTGGAAAAGAGCATTCTAACCAAACGAATACAAGTTATACCGAAAAACTATATATTATGACGTCATAATGACGTCACAACCAGTTGACGCACCAAAACCTCATCAATAGGTAGAGCTTAACAAGTTTGCCAAGTTTCATCAATATACGCCCAATAACAAAAAAGTTGTGAAAAGCCCAAAAAGCCCGGGTAAGATAGGGTTAATAGTTAGATTAAAATAAGAATTTATCATCCCAGAGTCATACGAATTGAAAGACGTAATATAGGTTGCGTAATATTTCAATTTTTCAATTTGGTATTGCGATGAAGTCACACAAAGAAAAATTCTAATATGTAATTTGCTGAAATCCTTTTCGAACAATTTGTTGCCATAAACTAGTACGTTTTCTTTTTTCAAACAAGCACGCAAACTGAATCACTGACCAAATTTGTCCACTCGAAAACGATATAAATGCGCTTTTTAGAACTGAAATAATACGTACATGTTTATATTTGGATTGAAGGAACTGGAACTTGGAAGGGGCTTGTCTGCAAGACTGAGCTACCTTTTGACCTTTTCATACATTAATAGTTTTGTAAAAAAACGCTTGGTGTGTTAGGGCCCATACGCACTTGACCGATTTCTTTTTCTTTTAGCAAAAAAAAAAGCATTAAAGGGGCATAGTCACGATAGTGCGCATGCTCCAGAAACTTGAATTTTCTAAAATTTGTTCCGGCCCGGAACGATTGAAATAAGTTGTGTTGTCGTTCTAAATCTTAAATTATCTCTTTCATGTTTTTACATCTGTTGTCATAAATCATTTTTTATGTTTCATAATTTATCAGAGTATTTTTTACTTGTGTTGTTTTACTGTATTCTTGCCCAAAATCCTATATAATCCACAGATTTCTACATTGACCTCAATTCAGTATGGATGACCAAGCCATTTCGAAGAGAGATAATCCGAGCTGCAATGCTACAGTAGTGAGTAGAAGATTTAAAACGTTATTGCGTTTGGGTTACCATCGTATTGGTTGTCTTCACAAGCTCACGAATAGTTCTACTGGAAATTATTTCAGTATTGAGGAATTTTCTCGAGCGACACAAGACTTCACAGCTTATCAACTCGCCACCGAAATGGAGCGGCAGTTCTGTGATGGTGTGTTTTGGTTATCGTCTTCTTGTCCACGAATAGCTGTTCGTAACTTCCCGTAGAATTGTAGGAAATGACATAAGATGCACAAACATGCCAGAAATAATTTAGTGTTCATGATTGAATAAATTGATAAATATAATTCTACTTCGAGTTCAAACGCGAAATGCATGCAATTGATTTTCTAGCACCTAACTATAAACTGTTATGCTCATCTCAACTCAACACTTTCCTACTGTATACACAAAAACTCGCGTTATTTTACTTTATCTCAAAAAAGAATTGGAATTTTAAAGCAGGGGATAATCACTTCTTGCGAATACAAGTTTTACCATTATACTGCGAATTGAATACCGAATCGGTTCACAGTCAATGATCTTTGACTTTGAAAGCCGCAATAATTTGCTCGGCCTTAACTCAATTTCGTTTGTTATGGAAACGAGCGGTCGATCGACATTGCTCAATCCTAAATCTTACTTCATATCTTAGAATTTTCCCTTCAGCTCTGCTCTTGTCTTCATTTATTCTTGCATTTATTTTAAAAAAACATTTTGACTTATTTTTTGTGGTGTCAAATTCTTCCTGCGTGTCCGAAGAACTCGCTGTACGATCTTGATTGGACGAAAAACAATAGCTGCTGTCAAATTTCGGCTGGAGTTTCGATCATGCACAGAACCCTGACTATGCCTCTTTAAATACAAAACCAGTTTTTAGTTATTTTTCCCTGAGATAGTTTCTTGTCTTGTTTTTTCCCATTTAGTAATGAAAGTTACTGGAGTTTGCGTTTTACAGATTGCCGAATCGCCTAGATATCATTGTTTAAAAAGAAAATTTATTGATATTAATATATTTGAAAGGGTCGTAAACCAATTAATTTCAGTTAAGGGTTAATCAATGCAATCTTTATAAGCCTTGGAAATAAATTAAATTCATTAGCGGAGTCGAATGCATCTGTCAGTTTATTTCCATTTCTGTTGGTTTTGTCATTTTTTTTAATAATTGACTGATGGTCCCTTCTCCTTCCTTCCCCCCACCCCCCTTCCGCCACATTCTTAGGAGGAGTCCTGGGAACGAAGTTAATAACCTTGGTAAACTGTGTCATTAAATAAAAGAAACATTTATTTCGTCATTTACTTGCAAAGTAACTTCCGGTGTTTGGCCGTCTCAACGGTTTGGCCGTCTCAAAACATAAGGGCTTTGCCAAAACTAAGAGGATTTGCAAATGTAAAACGTTTCATTCAGATTTTTTTAATGTCAAATGAAAATCATTTAATTTCTAAAAATATTGAACATTTTTAAAGTTTTTGCTGTTCGTCAAAGTTTGTGACTTAATTATCGAACTCATTCTTGACTTTTACACGTCACACAACCCTTGACAACGGTTGCTATGCGACATCTTTGTGCTCCTCAATCGTAAACCGAGAGAGAGTATCGTGATAATTCTACTGAATACAGTTCATTGTATAGCTGTTGGCTGTGGTTAGAAAAGCGGAATTATTCCGCTAACAAAAACAAAATTGGAAACAATACAGAGATGGCCTCTTTTAACGTACAAACATTTACAGTACGTTTACAATACATTTCACACAATAATGGCGGACACTTTTGTCGGATTATAACATAGTGACGTCGCGTAAAAGCCAAGCTATCTTTAGCAATTGATTTTTGAAAATTAGTAATGGACGGACCATAAAAGTTTTGAGGGAGGAGTGTGCTTTTTTTGTAGCTTGAGACTCTGTAGGAATTTTTTTTTTCTGGACTGGCTCGTATTTTTTTCTTTTTTGTTTTTTCCTTGTGCACGATATTTGTTTTCCACAACCAGAGGTTTATAATGTGTCTTTTAAAGTATTCTAATGAGCAAACCAGAGGAACTACACCCGCAACTAAATTCTTTAAATGATATGTAACGAAACGTCCGCTTTAAGATAAAACTACTATTTAACCGTCGATGCACCAGTTCTGTCAGATGTCCTTCATTGTTCCCTCCGATTGAAAAGATGTTTGTTTAGGCATTTCTGGCAACTTTTTCATAAGTAGTTGCAATTAAGTATGAAATCAATTTTGATTTTGTTATTTTGTCATATTCATTAAAACTACTTCCCAATGAAAGGGAGATTGTTCGGTTAACTTTAAGTTTCTGATACCTTCTTTTTAGAGTGTTTAAAGGCAAAATGTTTCGTTGCTAGATGTTGATTAATGTTGATCAATAAACATTTTGATAAAGATTAGATTAAGTTGTAATTATTTCAGGTGGTTCCAATGTAAAAAACCGTCTATCCAAAAATAATTCTATTTTTATGTTGCTAGAACTATTACATTAAAATTATTGAGTATGTTAGAATTTTAATGTGTCCTCTATACCAGAATACAGTTCATTCCCGTTCCTTCACGCCCTGCCATAACATTTGAGTTTCCCCAGTGTGTGGTAACCTTCCTCATTGTCACTATATACATCACCAAACCTGAGCTGCCTAACGGGTAAAGTGGATTTGTCAGTCAGCAAACCGCTTCCTTGACGCAAACCTGAACCGCTATTCTTACAGTTACACACCCCTCCCCCCTGACAGGTGTTTGTCATTCCGCATGCGCACTTCCCGCTACCTGGCGTTGTTCCTCCCCAGTAGAACTTTTGACTGCCATCACGTGGCACCCACCACTCATATTTGTCTCCACAAAACAATATGTCATGATTGCACTCAAACTTAATAAATTGTTCACGGTTGTTTCAGAACATCTGGCTGCCATCGTGTGACACCGACAGCGCAAATTTGTCCTGAAGAAAATATATGCACTTTTACTTGCTGCTCTCTGCCATCTTGAATTTCAACACACATATGTTAAAAAACATCAGTACTGTGCATGCGTGCATGCTAACTCGTAACACACACACACACACACACACACAAACACACACACAAACGCAGCCTAATCCTTAACTCGTTGCCTTCCGGCACAAGTAATTATTATGTTTTGTTGTTTTCAAACCTTTTTTGTAAGAGAGACAGTGTTAAACTATTTACACTATACCAGAGTACAGTTCACTCCCATATCTTCACGCCCTGCCATAACATTTGAGTTTCCCCAGTGTGTGGTAGCCTTCCTCACGGGAATTATCTACATCACCAAACCTGAGCTGCCTGACGGGTAAAGCGGATTTGTCAGTCAGCAAACCGCTGTCTTGACGCCAGCCAGAAGAAACACCGCCGCTATTACAGTTACACACTCCTCCCCCCTGACAGGTGTTTGTCATTCCGCATGCGCACTTCCCGCTACCTGGCGTTGCTCCTCCCCAGTAGAACATCCGACTGCCGTTACGTGACACCCACCACGCAAACTTTATTGCAAGAAAAGCTACGTCATTATTGCACTCAAACTTAATGAATTGTTCACAATTGCTTGATACTGCAGTCAGTCTGGCCAGTTGAACATAAGATGCTCCCGTGTAAATCACGTCTTTGGAATAACAGCCTGCACTAGCACACCCCTTCTGCTTGACGTGAGTCCTGGCCTCTGCGTTGTGACTAATGACAGTAACACCAACTCCACTCTTATCACTCATGTCACAGT
>JAODFW020370785.1:0-12164 GCA_027575235.2 Palythoa mutuki | reverse complement strand
ATTTTCCGAAAATTTTTAAAACTTACAAAATTAATCAAAAACTGATTTGGAGGTACTTCCGAAAATTTGTGAAGATTTTCGAACACTGCCGAAGATTTCCGAAGATTTTCCGAAGATTTTTAAAAATCGGAAAAAAAAAAAGTTATTTACCGGCTTAAGGTCGGTCCGTATAGGTAAAAACTGTGACGCGGTACTTGTATGCTGACCGAGGCCGAAGGCCGAGGTCAGCATATTCAAGACCTCGGTCACAGTTTTTACCTATACGGATCTCCCAGCCGGTAAATAACATATATTTATCATAACCATAACCATGACAGTTTTAAACTAACGCCAGATTGACTGCTGAAAGTTGTACTTTTACTATTGACTCGTAAGCTCGACAGTTTGAACTTTATCAGGAATTGTTGTCTTTCACAACAAATATATACTAAGTCATTAAGATTACCAATACTAGTTGTTATTTAAAGTACTTATATGTGTGTGGTACGCACTAGGGACATTATGGAAAGTTTGGAAGACAGACGTCATTGGATGATTGGAAACGAGGCCCACCAGGCCAGGGTCCTCAGTCACCGCACCAACCGCCTTGGGAGTCTTACTACAACTCGTCCCAGTGTCAGTCTGGTCGCTTGTCCTCCTCCAGTCGGTCAGGCTCGTCCGTCGGCTCATTGGAAGACATGACAGAGAATGGACACGAGCAGCAGCCATTTGTCCACTCACCAAGGCGACAAGGGCCCCGCCCCACAATGGCTGATAGATCCTCTTCTGATGATGGCCGTGGGATGGTGCAGGGCTTTGGGTATGTATTGAGGACAGAGGGAGACTGGGGCTGGAGGATGGGGTAGCAGTTTGTATGTATCAAATCGTTTGTTGATTGTCCCTTTTTCAATCCCCATCATAATTTAACTAGATTAAGCTAGATAGTTATTAACAGGTCATTTCTAAATTTAAACATCTCCATTTTCTGCCTTCTGAGACCTCAACCACGTTTACTTTTGTAAGCGCATACTTTTTATGCGTTTCGGCCTTCCGTTCACAGGAAAACGATTAAAACACTCACTGTTATGTAAATACTTTTGAAAACGCTGGAGTCACTAGTGAGCCGTAGACTCTCTTATTGAGTACATTTCCACAGTGAGCCCTAGACTCTTATTGAGTACATTTCCACAGTGAGCCCTAGACTCTTATTGAGTACATTTCCACGATATGAGATTCAGATTTTTTATTGTTCTTTCTCGTCACTAAATCACAAACAACATAAATATAAGGCAAGATGGCATACGCTCGTTTTGGGTTCTTGCTCTTCTTTCAAACTTATTGCAAGCATTTGGTTAAATATTGCAACTTGCAGCGGAATAACAATCCTTTGACAGATGTTTGTTTTTGACCTCAAGATTCAATAGATCCTACAACACCGTCGAATATGTATTATCAATAGATGGATTTCACGTGACGTCATAGCGGACATGTTGGTGAACCTTGATCAACAGAATTTTTGGATTTCTTTTGTTTAGAACACCAACATAGCCGCTCCGTGTTTTGTCTTTGGCGTCTCTGGTGATTATGTGAAAACCTCCTTTACGATTTGTTTCTATACGTTTTGTTTCATCAACAATCAAAAACAGTTTTGTGTTTTTATCCAGCGCTCCTCAACAGTCAGCGTTTGAGGCTTGGCAGTCAAAGCAGGGCTTTCATATGAACAGAAACCAGCGCCGTTACTCTTCACCAACTAGCAATGGTCACGGCGTGCGCTCAAACCCTACAGAGTTTTGGCCTCAGCAACAGAACCCCAACGTGCCGAGAGCTTGGCAAGATGCTTCCTCGTACCCAGACTCCCCCGTCTCTACATCATCCTCCCTGAGGCCAGGGGCTGATCCATGGCTGCCAACTTCCCAGTATGTACCTTCAAGCAGCCAATCACCAACGCCCTGTACGAGCTACGGTGATACCTCCACCTACATGTCTACTGGGTTTGGTTCACCCTAACTCTAACGAGGCAGACACACAATGACTGCGTTAAACGAATAGCGCAGAAGAAATTCTTCAAAGGGCAAGTTAAAATGTCAGTTTCTTATTCCCTCTGAAGATATGATGTATATTAACTGTTCAATTCCCAACACTTACCTATATGACGTAAAAATAATGATGTCATACTGACGCCATAATTATGGTGATGATATGTGTTTTGACGATGCCGTAATGATGACGTCAGGGTGATAAAGTGTTGGCGGCATCAAATGAAGGTTATCTTTATGAGCACTGACAGATAGAAAAGTCTCCCATTTAAAACGTCTTGAGTATCTAAGAGTCGTTTTCAAACGTGCCTAGAAAAATTTGTTGATAGTTTTCTATAGTAACATAAAATTATAACTATTTACTTTACGATTGGTGAATGACAATCTTGTATATAATGAAATTAAAAATTTATAGAGAGCCAAAATTATATTGTTAAGTCGTGTATCGGTTTACTGACAGAAATTTTATTTTTTTATTTTATAAAGATTAAAGTTCATAGATTTATTAAATGTTACATAGTTCAACTATTTATGCATTTAATGCCTATTTGTTTGAGTTTCTTGGAAAGATAGCACAAATTTATTAAATAACCGTTTGCTATTTACTATTTAACGAGAAAAAAATCAAAATTTTTATTAGCCGTTTTGCGATAACGGTCCACGTACTCTTAAACCGTTATTGGCATGTTTTAAAACCAGAAATTAGACTGTAGAAATCATAACTGATTACTGCATGTTTTTAGTAATAGCAGCATCGTAACTCCGAAAATTTTTCATACAAAGCATGAACGATAGAACTTGCGTGGTATCACCGCCTGATTTATATCCACCCTTTTAAGACAAATCTTTGATCATTCAGAGATCGAGACGAACGTTTGATTTCCTGCTGAATATGAGCTCGGTTGACAGTGATGTAATTCTGATGACTTGTTTTCTTGGAAAAACATCATTCAAGTTAAAGATGATAGATTGAATGTGGGAATTATGGTATTGCGATGGTATTTGCAATTTAATGTTTTAAAGGGACGCTAAAAATATTTTTATATGTTAAACTTCATCTGTTTGGGATTCAAGAAATTTGCTTTCTAAAGCGATTTACATGTTTATGTTCTGCAAAAATGAATAAAAAAGAGCTAGTCTATACCATGGGGTTCGTCATATTGCACTGACGTCACAACGTCAAACTATCAAAAGAATCGGCTCTATTGTCAAGTTTTCGGACTGTTTTTAAAATGGCTTGCATTTTTCGCAAAACTATCCAACAGAATGAAAAAACGTTTTTCTTTTTAATCAACTCTTCACAAAAAACTTACATTTCTTCAATAACAAATTGAAATTTGTTGTTGTGACATCAAGGATTAGATCGCGGAAGCAAAGATGGCGGCTCCCTTAGCGTTCATCTCGCACTTTTTGTAAATTTTGAGGATGCGGCTTGCGGAGTCTCCCTAAAAATTACATTTCTTGAATCCCAAGCAAATGTTCTTAAACATATAAGAAAATAGTTTTGGGGATAAGCTTTCCTTGAACCTTTGTCCTACTAAACGCATTTTCAGATAAACCATATGAAGAATTCTCAACTTTTTAACCGTTGGCTGAAATCATTTAAAGTAACCATTCATTTTGTTTGTCTCGAAATGGAGATTCAGAAAATGTCTATTGTTTCACGAAGTTTAGATGATGGTAAGTTTTGCAAGTTTGGTAACGTGTAAACTATTGAAAAACTCGGCAGGAAATTGGTTAACAAACTATGTTCCCATCATGTTTTTTTCTCCATAACATGGCCGCCAAGTCTTGCTCAAGTAAAATTTTCATGGTTCATTTGATGCTGTTAGAAAACGTAATTGAAATAAAGAAATAGATATAAGTGAAAAAGAAAAAAATGAACAAGTATTTATAGCCGATTTGTGTGTCAGCCGCAAGAAACTTTTGGGCTTCTAATTATAGCACAAAGAGCAGTATGCTTGTGTTTTGAAAATTATGTCACTCCGGAGCGGAAATCTTGAAGGAGATGATTTTGAAAAGCTTTTAAATCCAGAGGCTGAAAGATCTACGAACGATAGTTATATTTGCTGAAATTTTGTGTTAAAGTATAAAGAATTGACGTGTTAACATTTTTGCAGATTTCGCTTTGCTAGCATTCAGGAAAAACATTTACTGTTTACGATTTTTCCGGTCCCGATAGACCGAGAGGGGAGGGGAAGGGGGCAGAGGCAGAGGGGAGACTGGGGAAGGTTTTAGCTCATCTTTCGTGTTTTATAAGTGCTTTCTAAAAGTTTGTGGCACAGAAAAGTTATTTCGGCAAAAATTCCTCTTTGTGAATTAGCTAAAACAGCTGTTAATTTTTCACAAAGTAACACATGTCATCACCTGGTTACACTCCAAAATGCACTTGCTGTTAATCGTGATTGAATAACCAATCGTAATCCTTTTTTCACGCCTCCCTCCTCTCTTTTTGGATCTCAGCCACTCCCCCCTGGTGTCTGCATGTGAATATCGGCTTACCATAAAAACAAAAAAGCTTGAGACTTGAGGATTTTTGTAGACAATATTTATAAATGTTAAAAGTTGGTATTAGAGCGGAAATGATCTTATTTGTGAAAGTCGAAAAAGGCGACAAAAGAATTAGCATTTCCACGAAAATCAAGCATTTACTAACAAATTTATTTTTTCCAAGTTGCTATTGAAAAGATTATCTTAGCCGTTACATGGGTTGCTGTATAGTAATCTATAGCTATAGAAGTTTGGTTATGCCGGGTGGTAGTTTGTGCTGCTTTATAAAACTGATTTCAACCTGCATACCTTAAGCCGGAGAGTTAGCAGTATTAAAAATTCGGCAACTTGAAAATATAAAATATAATATCTACAGCTTTTCTAACGAATTAAAAAAATGTGTTTTAGGTTCAAATCAAACTGTATAAAATGATTTCAAATCGAAATTTTCGTATTTAGTACATTTGTATTATAAAATAGAGTAGAAAAATTGAAATTAAATTAATAATGCAATTATGAGATAAACCTTATTTTGATTTAGAAAAAAATACGTATTTAACCCGCGTTGGAGTGAGTCTGACTTAACACTTTCAGACTTATATTTAGTGCTTTTTTATTAAAATCCCGTTTTCATTGGTAGAAAATTGTTTATGAAACCCAGTGAGCTTTTATTGGTCCGTTGATCGGCCGTTTGTGAATAGTTAGCTATTTAGTACAAATATAATATTTAAGGGATTAATTCAGGATGTTAAAAAACAAGTTAAAAGGACATAGTCACGCGGTTTGGTGTATGGCCGAAACCTGAGCTGATGTTGTGCAAAAATACAGAAAAATACCATATAAAAAAGTTACTATCATGATAAAATATAAAACAAAAAAGTGATTTTTGACGATGGATGTAAAAACGCCAGCGAGATAATTATAGATTAAAAAAGACTGCGCAGCTTTCTAAAATGTATTCCGGCCGGGAACGAATGAAGATTAACACTCTTTTGTTGTTTGTCCGTCGTAGTTGACGAAGACTAAGGACATCACGGATTCCGGTGCGGTGTTTTTGATGGATGTGACTTATTAGTCTTATATAGGAATGGAACGACCTGTCGCAATCTAGACACAGGTCATCCCCTTGAGTAGGTGGCAGGGCGGTCGCTTTAGACTTGGGTAGCCTGGCGTTTACGTTGTGCCTCTGTAACCCTGCGCCACCAGGCCCCTTGCGCCAGCGGACATTTGTTAGCCATGCGCGCGCATACGTGTGCAACGCCTGCTGGACAGTTGTTGTTAGTTCGCCATCTTGCGACTCGTTTGTTCAATGCTAACAAAACTGCATGTTCTTACGCGTTCGACTTATTTACTGGCGCTGTTGTTTTTAAGAGGCCGGCGCTTTACTGATTTGGCGTCGCCAGCCAGTCTAGCGCTAGGGTTTTCCAGGCTTCAACATTAATAGCAAACCCTTTCAGTGATGCTTTGAGACAGTCCTTGTAGCGCTTCTTTTGTCCGCCCTGTGAGCGTTTCCCATCTGCAATTTCACCATGGAACAATCTTTTTGGGAGGCGTGTGTCTGACATTAGGGAGCTTGAGGAGCGACGACGCCGAGGACGACGCCTTGTAAAAAATGAATTTATATTTTACAAGCGAAATTCGCGACTGTCTGGATTTGCTCGGTTCGTCAGTGGTTCTAAAAACGCTTAACTAAATAAGCTACGACGGCGTTCAATTCCAAATGGAAATACGAAAAATTAGCCGTCATCGTTCACGCTCCGTAGACGACGCAGAACTTGGTTATTTCACGTTGTTGTTTTGCAGAGGACGGCAAAGAAATGTACTAAAATTTATAACGCACGTGCACAGCTATTGTTTCGCTCTTTAACGCACGTGCACAGCTATTGTTTCGCTCATTAACGCACGTGCACAGCTATTGTTTCGCTCATTAAACCTTTTGTTCAGTGACGTTCTCGTTGTCGTCGTCGTCGTAGTTTGCTTAAGCTTGCTAATACTGACAAGGTAGCCAGCCCGCCTGACCGGAACGAATGAAATAAACAAAATTGAAGAAACCTGTGTGGTCGTCCTTAATCTATAATTATCTCGTTTTCGGTTTTACACCATTATCAAGAATCACTTTTTTTGTTTCATATTTTATCACAGTAACTTTTGTTTCTGTTATCTTGCTGTATTCTTGCATAACAGCGGCTCAAGTTTTCATCGTGCATAGAACCAAGACTAAGCCTATTGAAATATATGAAGAAGTATAGCATAATGGTCAGTTAAGTTTTTGTAGTAAGAATAAAAGTAACAGCACGTAGTCATTTCATATTAAATAGTAGTTTAATGTATCTTGTAATTTACTAATCTTTATATTGTATTTAATTTTAAAAATTTAAGCAATATTTTATTTTTTAGGTCCGCGTAAGAACTGAGGAGCTTTATACCAACGACAATTCATTATTAAGCTATTTAACGTCCCCCCCCCCTCCCATAGGATTGACCAAACCTTCTTGTATTATTTTTCATAAAAATTTGAAA
Organism: Palythoa mutuki; assembly: GCA_027575235.2. Taxonomy (NCBI): domain Eukaryota; kingdom Metazoa; phylum Cnidaria; class Anthozoa; order Zoantharia; family Sphenopidae; genus Palythoa; species Palythoa mutuki. Next base: position 5,139 of record JAODFW020370785.1, on the reverse strand, counting down.
TCCTGAGTGGAAATTTAAGAGAGAAACCTGAGAGAAAAAAAAACAGATAAAGGTGTGAATTGAATGAAAACTCCGATTTAAGTTCATACTGTTCCTCTGCCATCAAAATTAAGACTAAACTTTTACGCCAAAGAATTTATGCCGTTCAAATTTGCGTTTGGTTCATTTTTGGTCCCCAGTTCTTACGCAGATCATTGCTTGATATTGATCTTTCTGATGTGTCATGCGCCTGCGATCATTATGGCCAGTGGTCCTTATGCTACCTTTGATCGATTTGACGGGAGTTTGATACATATATTGTAAGCATACGTGTATTTTTTTAATCCAAAGAACTAAATAAATTAGTTACGAGTCATATTTAGTCGTCCTGTTGCAAGGACCACTCTTTTATTATTCTGTAACCGATAATAGAAAGTTTTAGGTTAGTCAGTAGTTTTGTGGTCAGTCTGTATTAGTTTGAGAATGAAAAAGGACATTGTTGTTTATGAAGTTGTTGTTGAATTCATTTCTTATAAGAACAATATTAATTTACTATATATTATTAATCATCGACAAGAAATAACAGTTGTACTGTCCCAAGGCTTCAAGCAAACGTGTTGAGTCGTAACTTTTGTTATTAACGAATTATCATTTATCAAGATTGCAGGAACGTGATGGTTTTGTCGATAGTTTTGCCTTAAAAAAACTGTTGTTTTCTTTTACCATATTACAGTTAAAACAGAATAAATTTGATCATTCAAGATCTCGATTCACAAGTCGTCAGAAATTCTCCAATTTCAGTTGAAAATTTGAATGTTTAAATTTATCCTCGACTTGAATACTGAAATTTTATTGGATTTTGAAAACATGCAGTCCTAATATGGTTTGTGTCACGCCTTGTTTAGCTTGTAATTTCCCGCGCTAATTCTGGCCGTGTGACGGCGCCCATTGTTCATTAGTCCAATCAAGTTTCTATTCTCAAAACAAGGCTAAATTTAAATATTCAAATTTTCAAGTGAAACTGGAAAACGAATGACTTGTGAATCGAAATTTTGAATAATCAAGTTGATGTTTTGTGCTCGGAGGAAACGCGTCAATTGTATTAACTGTAAAATAATTTTCAGTGCGTCATAATTTCCTTGACCGACAGTGAAGTAAAATATCTTATTCTTAAACTCCTCTTACTTGACTTTATACAATAATTACGTGTGCCTAGTGAGTGTTATTTTCGGGCGTTTGATTGCATTTTATTGCTGATAAAATTGTGCATTTCCCGATGAAACACACTTGCCTTGTTACTCTTCAGCTTTCGGCCATTTTGGGTCACGTGGTTGGCTTATGAAAGGTTTGCAGTCGGCTGAGCGCGAGATTCAGTCACAGTCAACTACAGTCTGCAGGCAGGCTATTTAAAAACCTTTTTTAAGTTTGCGAAAACTTATTTTCTATTTTTATATCCGTATATGAACCTTTTTGTGACCATCACGTTGACTTCCTAAATTTTTTCAGAAAGCATTGATTTATTCGGGATATTACGTTCTCTGAGTGCTCACTTACCATTTGTTGAATCGAAATTGCATGAATAACCCGCGTTTATCGCCGACTTTTTTTAAAGAGAAACTATTACTTCATACAGTAGTCGTAGCAATAGTAGGGACTTTAAGAAACGACGACGACAACGCCAACGATGACGGTTCAGAAAAACTTATGTTTCTGGTTTGCTCTTTATACCTTTCTGAGGGTCATTAGGGTTTTGTTTTCTCCGCTCTAAGCTTGGTAAACAGAAAAAGAGTAAAAGTTCCTCCTTGAAGATAAACAAATACTGAGAAAGTTTTTGTTATCACGCCCTCGTCATCTCCAGAATTCTAAGAAAGGTCTTTTCATGTTCTGTTTCTACCGACAACGTGTAGGTGCTGAGCTCCATGCATTCCAACGTGCAGTTATTATGTTTACTATTGGTTTTTTTCGTCGTTTTCGGCGTCGGAGTTTCTTAAAGTCTCTACTCTTAAACTCCATAGTAAACCACTGAACGACGGTTCTCTACCGAAGTAGACAAGTGCATCTGTGTAGGCGGTCTGCTTTGAGATCTTATCTCGTAACTGAGTGTAAGGAACAATTTTGCTATCTCGTTTTATATTTCATTTAATACAAGATGCAATTTTTGTCGAAATCTCAGTGAAATAGATTTTATTTTGCCTGATATTGCCTTACACGCTAGCCATTTATTGGGGCTATATTTCCATATATACCTTGTTTTGCTAACTCAAGAGCGAGATAATGACCAAGGGTAGGATTGTGATGTCTTTTTGAAATTGTAACGTGCGGGGCTGATCTATGATCGGCTCAGTACACATGCACTTGGTATTTTACTCTTGAAAATCGAGTTCAGAATGAGAGCTGACTATATTTTTCTGTGCGGTGATGCCGGCGCACATGCAGTTAAAATCTTTTCAGTAAACAGTTAGCTGCGATGAAAACCCGATGCAGGGCGCAAAATAGAAAAAATACTGGGGGATTCCGATTGCCATCAAAATGTTTTTGGCATTCCAAATAATTTTTGGCCTACCATGATCAATTTTTGAGCTGAAAAAAAATCGTACCAGAAATAAATAAGGGGCCGTCGGAAAATTGATTTGTTAACGCTTAACGTTGGACGTTAAGGCCTAACCCCCTCCCCCCTCTCCTTAACGTCCACTCGATATTTCCTTTTTAAATGATAAAATACGATATGTATAGTACCTGGAAGCGTATTAATTTTTATCTCCAACACCAAGAAATAAAGCCGGATCGAAAACAGTAGCAATACGATCATGACTGCGCTCGATAAAAGTCTGCTATTATAAAAATAATACATACCATGATGAGTTGGGAAATGTAGGGTTAGGGTAAGCCGATCTATCAGGTTGAAAAATATTTTTCCACATGTTTTATATTCACTGATAGAGGCACTGATGTCTAGGGAATCGAGGACGAACAACTGTCAGGAACAATTGGACATAGTCATGACTGCACGTCGAGATTATGATTGAAATTGTAAATGGTTTAATAACTCCAGTGCCTGGCAGAACGGGACCGAACCACTATAATAATCCTGTGCGTGCAATTGATAAAATACTTACAGTTCTTATTTAGAACGGGACATACAGAGCATTCTTGTCCAAGTTTGATTTCGGATATTTTAATCAGTAAAATTCAGTTTAGAGAGCAAACAACCGTGCTGTATTTGCTTTGAAACAGCCACTTCCAATACGCTTTATCATTCAAGAACGTTTTTAATCCATTTCTTCTTTTCTAAAAGTTAACTTTCATAACGTCCACCTCTAACCATTAGATCCCCCCCCCTCCCCCTTAACATCCATTGGACGTTAAGCGTTAACAAATCAATTTTCCGACGGTAAGTACTGGTTCCAAAAATGAAATATTTTTTAGCCTGCCAGCATTCAGTTTAACGTGCGTTTTTGCATTATCAAAGTATTATCAAAGTATTTTGAAATATTTAAAGTGTGATTTGTAAAAGGAAAAACTTTATTACGATGCGTTAATGTCTTATAGATTGGTTTATAATGGAACATTTAAAATGTAGTTGCAGTTGTTAGAGATAAGCATTTGTACAATAAGCCTTCAAATGTCAACTGAAAATAAACAGTTGAATGAAAACGATCTTGTCTTCCATATTGATGTTTTGGGGTTGTCAGAAGTATTCGGTGAAACTTTCCCCCACCCCATCCCCCTCCTTATTTTTTAACAGCTTAAATTACATGGGCCCCGTCGACACGAAGACGCTTTATAAACGGTAAAACTGTCCCCCACCCCACCGCCACTCCTTATTTTTCATAGCATAAGCTAAGTCCCCGTCCATGAAAAGACGCTTCAACCTCGTTTCTTGTTCCCAGGGATTTTCCCTATCGCACGGGCCACAATAGAGGGAATAGTCCTGGGAACAAGGTTGAGATGGCTTGAAGTAATCGACTAAAACGTTATCTATCCAAAAGATCATTTCTACATCGTTTTCATATCGGGAGAGTAGTTGCATCAAAATAATTACTTTTCTTGCTTATCGAAGAATTGGAACTCAAATGGGAATATAACCCACGGCCTCATGAACACCAGTCCGGCGGTCGCTCTACCACTGAGCTATGGGAACTCAATGTTTTCCCAATGTAGTCATGTTGTATAATAAGGTGCTTTGTTTAAGCTGAACATTCTTTTATGTCTCTTTCATAACCACATCTGAAACAAAGAACGTTAAAGTTATTTCTCAAGAACGGCGAATTATTAAACGACTAAAAAGTCCTCTATCCACACGATCGTTCAGTTTTTGCCTGTCCTTGTCACTGTCATTGTCCACATGATATAACTTAAGCTGGCAGAGAAACAGTATCAAAATCATTCCTTTCTTTGCTCCTCGAAGAATTCAAAGTCTAGCCTGGGAATCGAACCCACGGCCTTGTGTACACCAGTCCGCGCCGGCAGACGCTCTTCTACCGAGCTATGGGAATTCATAAGGGCAATTTAGACTGTGCAACTCTTGCACATAATCATCGCATGCAACCAGCTCGCGTCATCCTTAAAGAGGAAAGTTGTGCCGTCTAGATCTATCCTGCAACTCGCTCAGGGTTTTTTTGTGTGCATGCGTGTAGATCTGACTTACGTCGTGTCGTAAGGATGACACGAGCAGCCTGCATGCGATGGTTGTAGGCAAACATTGTACCGTCTAAATTGCCCTATATGGAGAGCAAGATCGTTAAATAGGTGAATCTTAGTTGATATTATTTGCTTCATTAGCATGCGTGCCTCTCTCAATATTTTGAACAGACCTTATTATTTGAAACTTAATAAAAGATGAGTTTCTTATAATTACAAGATCGCTACTTTTTCTTTAGACTTTTGTCAAATATGCCTCTGTTAGTCTGAATCACGTGGTGAAAAAAATTCTATTTTTAGAACTCGCGCGCTGCGCTATTCGGCATACGTGAACGTAAAGTTCGCCGTTTGGCCCGGGCCCAAATAAGTACTAATTGAAAAGTTCTGAATATTTAAAGAGCTTTCCAAAATAAACCTCTTCTGAAAAAATAAGACCGGTATGTTAAGGTTACCGTATACCTTCAGGGGAGATTTGCATCAAAACGATACAGCGCATCTGTTTTAAGCCATAGATACATA
>JAODFW020369762.1:0-12166 GCA_027575235.2 Palythoa mutuki | reverse complement strand
TGGAGATTTTTGAAAACGGAGATTTATCGTATTCGTGTGGACGGGCGAAACGGAGGTTTTCGAATACGATGACGTTACACTTAAGATCCAGTCCTTCCCGCGCTATGCTGTTTTGGTTACAGCGCATGCTCTATAGAGAGAGCTAGCGTATTTACCTGGCTTTAGCGTATTCGTTTGGACGGGCGATTACGATTTGAAAACGCTACGTGTGGACGCGTATTTTTTTTTGAAAACGGAGAAAAAAATCTCCGTTTTCAAAAATATCCGGATAGGTGTGGATTGGAGATTGATTGATTGATTGATTGACAGAGCAGATTGGAGCGCCAGGCGTGCAGCTCGGCTGCGGCCGAAATGATGATGATGATGATGTGGATAAGGCCTTAATCACGTATTGTTTATCAGTTTGATTTTGTAGGGACAAATCTATGTATCTGTTGCCATCTGAAGCTTTCATATGACCCCAGCCAGTCTCATGACTAGCAACATTTGAGCAAATTTTCCAAAACTCGGCAACTTTGGGGGAACTTTTGACAGAAATGGGCAACTTTTGAGCATCTTTTTGCAGTTTTACCCAACTTTTGGCCATTTTTACTGGCAACTTATAGACAGGTTTAGATCAAATTTGAACGTCAAAATTCTGTTTCGCGATTTAGAAATATATTTTAATATTATTTGCCATCTAAGATAATTGTATTTTTTTTATCATGCCCCTATAGATAAAGATGAGTGTAAAAATCCTGCAGTTTGTGGAAACGGAAATTGTACGAACACAGTTGGTTCGTTTAGATGCACCTGCCCAGCTGGATACACACAAGGAAGAAACTCGCCAGTTTGTACAGGTTTGGTTTTAATCGAAAAATTGTCTCGGGGACTGGGAGCGACTTTTCGAATATACGCATGCGCACTACCAAAACCAAATTGGCGGATAAGATTACGTTCAAATTGATAAATCCAGTTCGTTGTAGAATGAGAAACTTGTCAGTAAAAAGATTTGAATAAGAGCTCAGAACAAGCCAGGATTTGCAACCGTAGAACGCTGTTTCGTCCTTCTTGGGACTCGTCAGTACGGTATAGCAAAGAATAAAACACCCATACGCAATGCTAGTGATTTATTCATGCCCAAAACCAGTAACTAAATTCCAACTCATACGCACATCCGTTCACTGACAAGTCAAACTACGGATTGACAAAAAACAATCCTGTAATACAGCACATGGCCAAACCATGTAGAAATTTTTTAGTTGGATCTGTATAATAGATCTCTGGTCGCAATACTTGGAAACCCAGTAGGTAAATACAAGACAGTGTTTCTCTTTCTACAACATTTTAAGAAGAAACCACCCGAACTCTGCTCCACGGTTTGGCCAGAACCAACACGCATGCGTACAACCAGCTTCACCCGTGCAACTACAATGCAAGTAACACTAGCAACAGTGGACAGCTGTTTCGCTCTGTTAGGACTCATCAGCACGGTACAGCTATTTGATGAAGCTATTTGGTGAAGCTGGTTGTACGCATGCGCGTTGGTTCTGGCCAAACCGTGGAGCAGAGTTGGGGTGGTTTTTTCTTAAAATGTTATATCTATAACTACACCCATGCACCTCTATACTTATAGCGATTTTCCATTAAACATCTGTATTTTACTAAAATACATATATTTTTGTTTTATTATCCTGTTACAGAAAGAGATGATTCCAGTGCACTATGCAGCGGAGAGAAATCATGGAGAGATTGTAAAGCTCTTTTTTGAAATGAGGCCTGAAACACTAACACAATTAAATGGCGTAAGAAACTTTTTAATTTCTTACATGGCTCGAAAGGTAGTCAAAACTATGCTCTTTTTATTTTAAAACTTTCATAATTTTCCTTTTAGTACGCTTAAAGGCTTTAATGAATGCATTTTTCCCATCCTGTAAACGATGTTTGCTTTAAACTTAATAAAGAGTTTTAATACGCCATCCACATTTTCAAATATTCTTAAGTGACTAAAAGTGTTAGTTGAGGCCACGCCCCGCAATTCTTTTAGCCTCTCTGTGTCCAACACCAAACCTCTCGCACATCGCACCTCGAATCCAGACCTCTCGCATCTAGCAACCTTCTCTGGCATTTCGCAATTTTTCCCTCGTATCTCGCAATCCCGCCATCGCATCTCGCGATGGCGGGATTCTTCCCTTGCTTCTCGCTATTCTTCCCTCGTATCTCGCAATCCCTCCCTCGTATCTTGCAATCCTTCTATACTACCTCGCAATCATTTCCTTGCATCTCGCAATCCCTTCCCTCATATCTCGCAATCCCGCCATCGCATCTCGCTATTCTTCCCTTGCTTCTCACAATTCTTCCCTCATATCTCGCAATCCTTTCCTCACATCTTGCAATTCTTCCATAGTACCTCGCAATCATTTCGTTTTATCTCGCAATCCCTTCCCTCATATCTCGCAATCCTGTAATCGCATCTCGCAATCCTTCTCTCACATTTCGCAATTCTTCCCTCGTATTTCGCATTCCTTCCCTCATATCTCGCAATCCTGCCATCATATCTTGCAATCTAGCCCTCATATCTCGCAACCCTTCCCTCTAGCGCATCACTTTGCAGCTCTTCCTTTCTCAGGCTTTTGAAAAAGAATGTCGATAACGTCAAATTATTATATTTTTGTTTTCTTCTAATCTTTATCTTCTTGTTCTGCAGGATGGTCTGAACGCCTTGCAAATAGCAGCTAAAGAGGGGAGCATATCCGTGCTTGAAGTTCTGATTGAAGCAGATTTCGCCAGAGTTTCCGTGGACAAAGTAATTGTTTGTTCTGTTATTTCTTACAAACAAAAGCAAAGAAAATCTGGTGTTCATAAAATATTATGTTTAAGGGGTTTTACTGATAAAAACATATAGTAAGTCCAGAAATGGAAAAATCGAATTAAAACTGAGTCATTTTTAATAATTTTATGTGCGGTATTGTTTCAAAAGCAATATTGAAATTTCCTTGTCGAATCATTAATCAACTGCGAAAGAGAAACTGTCCAGTTACAAAACAGTAAAATCTAGCACAAAGCATTACAACCCAATTTATTAAAAAGCTCTTATATGCGATACAATGTAATGCAGTGCACTTCATAATTGCAACACGTTATAAAATATTACAACGAAATTCGACGTTTTATCAACAAGTTGACTGAAAATTAAATGCTTTACACCTCTCTAAAAGGCCCCTGCAGATGAAACCATCAAGTCCCAACATTGTTAGACCAACAGTGATGGGAGTTATTGGCAATTGATGCGTGGTGCATGCAAACAAACGCAACAACTCCCAACATTGTTAGACCAACAGTGATGGGAGTTATTGGCAATCGATGCGTGGTGCATGCAAACAAACGCAGCAACTCCCAACATTGTTAGACCAACAGTGATGGGAGCTATTGGTGCATGCAAACAAACGCAGCAACTCCCAACATTGTTAGACCAACAGTGATGGGAGTTATTGGCAAGTGATGCGTGGTGCATGCAAACAAACGCAGCAACTCCCAACATTGTTAGACCAACAGTGATGGGAGTTATTGGCAATTGATGCGTGGTGCATGCAAACGTACGCAACACTTCCCAACAGTGTTGGCGATTACCTGAAGAAGCGATGCATTCTGGTACAGTAACACTGCAATGCGCATGTGCAGACGTGTGTACGAGGCTAACATTGGTGTGAGTTCATGCAAACGGAAGCAACATTGTTGCGCTACTCTTCGCCGGTCACGAACAAATGAAAATGTTGGAACTTGTTGTGCCGGCTTCAAATTATACGCAACAAGTGCCAACATTGGTGTGGTTCCATTCAAACGGACGCAACATGTTGTGCTGCGCTACCATGTTGCGTGTTGTGCTGGCCTACCATGTTGCGTGTTGTGCTGACCAGTAATGTTGCGTGTTGTGCTGGGCTACCATGTTGCGTGTTGTGCTGGCCTACCATGTTGCGTGTTGTGCTGGCCTACCATGTTGCGTGTTGTGCTGGCCTACCATGTTGCGTGTTGTGCTGACCTACCATGTTGCGTGTTGTGCTGGCCTACCATGTTGCGTGTTGTGCTGGCCTACCATGATGCATGTTGTGCTGGCCTACCATGTTGCGTGTAGTGCTGGCCTACCATGTTGCGTGTTGTGCTGACCTACCATGATGCGTGTAGTGCTGGCCTACCATGTTGCGTGTTGTGCTGACCTACCACGATGCGTGTAGTGCTGGCCTACCATGTTGCGTGTTGTGCTGACCTACCATGATGCGTGTAGTGCTTGCCTACCATGTTGCGTGTTGCTGGCCAACAATATGTTGCGTGTTGCTGACCAGTAATGTTGCGCGTTGCTGGCCTACAATGTTGCGTGTTGCTGGCCTGCAATGTTGCGTGTTGTTGGCCTACAATGTTGCGTGTTGCTGGCCTACCATGTTGCGTGTTGTGCTGGCCTACCATGTTTGGTGTTGTGCTGGCCTACCATGTTGTGTGTTCTGCTGGCCTACCATGTTTGGTGTTGTGCTGGCCTTCCATGTTGCGTGTTGCTGGCCAACAATATGTTGTGTGTTGCTGGCCAACAATATGTTGCGAGTTGCTGGCCAACAATATGTTGTGTGTTGCTGGCCAACAATGTTGCGTCCGTCTGCCTTAAGGGTTCGTACAGTCAGAAGTTTTAGAATTTCAAAACTCAAATTTTAGTACTCAGAGTTCTATAAGAGACCTAAAGCGTCCTAAAAATACTCAACAATAGCATGCTGCAAACCAATTGTCGAAAAGTTGAAGAGAAAGAAGAAACAAAGTTTTTTTTTCAGAGTTTTTAGAGGTGCTAAAGTTCTTAGAACCTGCTAAGCACTCTTTCACTAATCCTGGCCATTCATTCTCGTGGAAATTTCTTGCATTCTCAAGTCATTGGTGCAAACGAAGAACTCTCGAAGCCATTTGCATTGCGAATTTGAATCCATCTTTGAACAAACAAATTTCTTCATTCCATCTTTTCCTTTTTACCAAAGGAATAACGTAACAATGAGCTTTGTTCTAACTCCAATATATAAAAATCCCGAACTTACTCGCATCTTTACACTGAAGATGATAAAGTAGATCAAAAACGTTTTGTGATTTTAAACTTTTATTATAACAAAAAAAATTACCTTAGATTTTATACTTACTTTTTAATATAGTATGCATATACTGTTGAACTGATTTTTGAAAAAAAAAATATTTAAAAGCATTCAAGTTTTATTTGATCAAGAAAGGCCAGGATTTGCTTGAAAAAGTCCTGGAAAAGTCCTTGAATTTCACATTCAGTAAATAGTGGTAACCCAGTGTTAAGGTTTTGGTGTTAAACACCATTTTTTATCTTAGAGAGTCAAATAACAAATTTTCAAATATTTTGGTTTTAGGAACTGGACGTAGAGGCCTTCAAAAAGATGACAGACCGACAAAAGATCCTGCTTCTGTCGACCAATCCAGTAATCCTCAATATGGCACCACTAAGACTTCTAACACGAGAATTGAAAGTGAAATAGCTGATCAGCTGCAGGGCCAGTTGAGTGCTGTTGAGAAGCTCCAGTACCGACTGACCACACACGAGTTGAAATACGCCAAGCAGCAGGCGCAGCATGAGCAGAATGCCGCTGACAAAGCCAAGGTTACTGTGGTCGCGTCCTCAAGTTCTAGTGAAAATTCGGCTTCATTAGATAAAAGAGGATCTATTGGTAAGCGGTTTGTTTAAGTCTTGTGTTTCCTTAAAATATCTACAATCGATTTTAAAAAAGCTTTACAGAGCTCAAGCAGTTATGAAACTATGTAGTTGGACCTTCGCATAGATATTTTTCTTGATGTTTACGTTGTTTTTTGTGACGGAGACGATAGATCACTTCACAATTCCTGAAAGGTATCCAAGCTTCTACATGAAACCGAGGCGAAGGTTGACCTCGCACACTTAAAGAAGTAGAAATAATAGACATGCTAATGCGTTTCTTTCTTATGATAATTATTTCAACTAGTTTACTAACTGTACCAGGTCAACCTTGGCCTCAATTTCATGTAGAGGCTTGGTTACCTTTCGGGAACTGTGAAATGGTCTATTGGCCAGTAAGTTACAAAGGTTGTGTACCATTTACAAAAATGCATGTAAATGGGAACATGACTTTTTAGTTCGTTTCACAAGAATATTGCCAGGGTAAACGGAAGTTTTAAAAAGATAGACCCGTTTTCCCGATGGAAATATCAAATAAAAATTTGTGTTTCATTTTACAGATTTCTCCCATTTCTCACCGTCCCCCAAACCTGTTACAATTATTTCTATCGCAAAACAGCGAGGAGCCTGTGAACGAATGGAGCCTTGATAAACAAAAGGCATTTTTCCCAAATAGAAATTTCAACTAGAAATTTGGGAATTTTTTGTGTAATTTGTAATCCATGTGAAGGTTATCTTGTATTTCAGTTGGATTTTACTGGGATAGTTCTGCAAAAGTTAAGTATAAAAATATGTCTACATAGGGGTATATGTGTAGAACTCATCCGTGCAAATTTGGTTCTTTTAAGTGCTTTAAATATGTATTACCACGAGAAATGTTTTAGTCAAGTTTTATATATCTCGCAGAATATAATTGATCCGATATAGCCACTTACTGAGAAAATAAGGAATAATCTTCCTTTGATCTTCCTTTCTAAACAGGACCCATATCAACTGAAACGGCCCAGCACCCACCACAGCTAAATTCTAAAACGAACTCCGTGCCGCAGGCGTCTCATTCTGAGCCAGCAGTCACAAGTCAGCTGACAACTACTGGTGCTTATGGGCAGGCTCTTTTTACGTCATCGTCAGAGGGTCAGTCGTCCTTACAGGAAATCTGGAAACTCCTTGATGAAGAAGAGAGTTTTCGGAGCTCTACACCTGGGGACCTTCCTCTACATCTTCCCCCTAGGTTTGGTCGTGACAGCACTGGTAGGAACCAAGCTCCATTTGAATCCTCAGACTTCGCTGTGAAGGGGCAACAGACGGCGACTAAACTTAAACCTCGTTCAAAACGACCAGACCTTTCGCGGAAAGCTGCTGGAAAAGCCAAGTTTATCTCGCAGAATCCAAGAATTAGAAATTACAACGTACGTGATAATGGCTAAAGAATGACTGAGACGCTGCCGACAATGGCGTCAATGTCAATGGCTGGAGCAGAAAGAACTGAATCATCAGTCGTTATGATGTCAATGAAGCCAGCAAATATAGCAAGAACGATAGACCCACAAGAACCCCGAACAGTGGTATGCTATGAAGTACCTTAATATGTAGATACTAAATTTGGTATGTGGGACCGAGATACCAATGTTCCGATACCGTAAACCCTCTAATAACCCTTCCTCCCTTCCCTTTGTAACACGTTACCCTCTCCAATAACCTATCCATCTGGAGGATCAAGTTTTTAATACCCCCTCTCTATTAAGCCCTCTCCCCTTCTTCCCTCTACAAAATAAGCTGTAAACAAAACTGATGAGCTTGAATGAACTGAAATATGAACAACCCAATGTTTACGTTAGCGCTCTTTTCACACAAGAGTTTTTTCCATTAACATAAGTTTCAGTTGTTGTTCTAGCTGCATTGCCTTATAAGGTGGCATATTCCAGTGTATACAAGTATTTCTGCAGTTTTATTTGTGTCAATTTAAAAGAAAAGTGTTTCGGGGGCTTATTAGAGGGTTTAAGGTATCCGCTGTTTTGTTGCGACCAAACAGAATGGATTATTGTCCTAAAATTCGTTTTTTACAAGGAACATTAAGAAGCAGTAAAGACTGAACAATCTCTAACCATGGTGCGTGTTTTTCGTAATTGATAGTTTGCCTTTTTTTACTTTTGCAGTTCAATCAGAAATCCCTGATCTTTGTTTCTTTACAAGGCCTCAGATATTTAGAATTTTTCATGTTACTGATTCCCATCTGTTCACAGAACAAACTCTTGGAAGTGTTCGTACTACTCGATAGTTGAAATAATTCGGGAAGCAAATAGCGCAGCGCAGTAATACTAAAAATAGAAATTTTACCCCCACGTGACTTGGACAAACAGAGACATGTTTAAAAAAAATGTCTTCAGAAAAAGAAGCGATTTTAGAACTATAAGGAGCGAATTTATTGTTGAATTTTAAGTAATATGGTCGGTTGAAAATATTGCGTCAGTTTCACTTGATTTTATTTAGCTGGTTTGTTTGTCCGAATTATGACGTAATTACTGCGCTGCGCTATTATTACATCCGTTTCTTGTGTTTACTTTCTCTCTAACTGTGCGATTTAAGCATCAACTGCATAATTTCGGTCCGCTATCAGCGCTTGATCTACCAATCACATTGCAGATTTAAGACAATCATTGTTATTATTAGTAATCACTCAAATCGAAGAGTTATGGTATATTTTAATTCATAGGAAAAAGCAAAAAGACAAAGTTTTTCAAACAAAACAAGTAATCATTTCTAAATAAGGCCCTGTTTATACGTCGCATTTAATGAGACGTATTTAATTGATGAATTTTTTTCGTCTGGGAGACGAATTATTGTCGGTTCATTTTAGACGTCGAATATAATTTCCATGTCGTTTTGTGCCAGCATTGATTTTTATCAGCGGAGAACTTCCAAAAACAATATGGTGGCGTTCAGAGAGGTAGTAATGCTAAAGATTGCTCTGGCGAGGCGAAGGCGTAGGAATTTATCTTTTCAAATGGCAACGCTTGTAGCAGTTAGACAAAAATTCAGGCTTCGACTGCTAGCTTTATTATGTTTATTGCTGCAGCAAGTGGGAGAAGAAGAGGAACGTTTTCGTAGTGTTCGAAGGTTTGAGAGAAATGCTGGGTGGTGGGAAATGGTGTGGTCAACTTATGACAATGCAAGATTCAAGAAAACTTTTCGTGTGACACGCCAAACGTTTTGCTATATACTAGAGAATATCAGGCAGGATATCACAAAGGATCAGGTGACTGAGATGCCCATTTCTCCGGAGTGCAGATTAGCAATATGTCTTTATCGGCTGGGGAGGGGTGATTACCTGTACACAATAGCAGAATTGTTTGGCGTTGGGCTAGCAACTATCCATGTCATTGTTAAGGAAGTCTGCGAGGCGATCGTTAAAAACTTATGGAGGAAGGTAGTGACGAATCATTTCCCAACTTCTGAGCAGGATTTTACAGAAGCCATGGTAGACATGAACCAACTTTGGCAATTTCCTTGGTGTTGGGGAGCAATTGATGGTTGCCACATCCCAATTCAGTGCCCACCAGGTGGAGAGGAAGCTTGTAAAGAGTACCATAACTTTAAAAACTTTTTCTCTATTGTTATGATGGCCATTGTCGATGCTGCAGCAAGATTCATGTGGGTCAGTGTAGGTTTTCCAGGCAATTCACATGATTCCATTATTTTTCAATCTACACAGCTTTGGAGTGATATCATGGAAAAGAAAGTGATCCCTGAATTATCACAGAACATTCAAGGAACAGACATTTATCCTATGATTCTAGGGGATTCAGCTTTCCCTTTTCGTATTTGGTTGATGAAACCTTACTCCAATGCTGTTCTGAGTGCTGAACAGCACTATTTCAACTACCGCCTCAGCAGGGCAAGAATGGTCACAGAAAGAGCTTTTGGCCAGCTGAAAAGTAGATGGAGAGTTCTCTACCGTAAATCATCTTGTCAACCTGATGCCATTAAATGCATTGCATTAGCATGTGTTGTTCTTCACAATATTTGTATAGACATGGGTGATTCCCTACCATCGCAGTTAGACTTAACAGAGGATCCAGCACAACATGGGAGAAGAAGCAGGAAGGAGGTCAGAGAACTACTGATGATGAGAAACTGCACCATGAAGAAGGATAAATCACATCATGCAGAAGAGATAAGAAAAGCACTTCTCAACAAATTTTGGGAAGAGAAAGAAGGGCAGTAATCTGTAAGCCCTAACTTTTCTGTTTTCGCTATAATATTATCTTCAATATATTCAAAAAGAGCTACAAAGTAACAGCATATAGCTAATCAACTGTTTAACGTGGAATGTGCCCTTGATTTACTTTTAATTGTTTGCTGTTTGCCAAGTAGGTATTTTCTATTGGCAAGGGAGTTTGCTTGATATAAATATTAAATAAAGGGAGCATTCTTCAATGAGAGGGTGGCACTCCCACTAAAAAGTATGCAACACATGATAGTATGCTGTTACACTTGTTAATTTAAAAAATGCAAAAACTGCAAATTTTAGCTAGTCTCCAAAAATTGCAAGAATTACGAAAACTGCAAGTTTTTGCAAACTCTGCTAAGTATTTAAATTACAATTCATCCAAGGCCTGCTACAAAAATTGCAAAAATTGTCAAAATTACAAAAGCTGCAAATTTTTGCAAGACTGTAAAAACTGCAAAACTTACAAAACCTGCAATTTTTTGAAAATTCTGCAAACAGTGAAGTTGTCAAATTAGTTTTATCCAAGGGCCTGCAACAAAAATTGCATCAATATCTACATTAAAATTTCAGAATGTTTACAGAGCTTTGCTAAAATTTGCCTTTTTGGAATAGTTTGGCAATTTTGAAGTGCCTTGAATGAATTTTAATTTGAATATTTCACAGTTTTTGCAGCACTAAAATTTGTAATTTTTGCAAATTTTGTAACTTTTTCAGTTTTTGTAACAGGCTTTGGATGAATTTTAATTTGAAAATTTCAGTTGTTTGAGGAGCTAATTGCTAAAATTTGTAATATTGTAATATTTTGCAGAGATTTGCCAAAGTTTCTGATTTTTGCAATTTTTGTAAATTTTGCAATTTTTGCTGATCTTGTAGCAGACCTTAGATATCTTTTGAAAATTTTGGGGCAAAAGTGTAACTATTTTTTTCTAGTTTTGAAATATCAGCTATTATTATTCCTGCAATATTTGTTGGGACATTTAAATATATGATTGACAAGAACTCAGTGAAACTCTGATATTTGGCAAAAGTCTAATTTTGTATTTCTTTTATATGGGAAATCTGCTATTGCAGTTTTTGCACAGCTTTGCAAAAATTTGCCATTTTTGTAATTTTTGCAATTTCATGCATTAATATTATTTTCTGGACATAAGTGCTGAATTAAGCCATTAGAGTACAGGACATTTTCAAAAAATACCATATTCTATTTATGGCAACATTCAGTATTGAATAGTTTGAAAAGTAAAAAAAAAAACAAAAAGAGAAACAAGTATTTTCACACCTTTGAAATTTTAATCAATTTTAGAAAATAATTCAGATAGTAAATGCCTTGTGATTGGTTGACAAGTGTGCTTTTATAGCACTGTGGAGCATGAAAATGACATTGTACTCTGGAATTTTCCCAACAGTTGGTCTTGGTTTTCACCAGGCTGTGAAGGCATGGAGTCCATGTTTTATTTCTTAAATATTCTTATTGTAAATTTGTCTTGGCCAATTTCGAAAAAAATTGGATTAAAAAATTTCGTCTGACAGCCAAACTGGACTCGGCCTACAGCCTTGTCCAAATTTGACTGACCTCAGAATTTTTTCATCCAATTATTTTCAAATTGGACAGCATCTAGTCCAATTATATTCAAATTACAGTATCTGGCGAGAGTTTAAAGTCCCACAAAAAATTGAAAACAATGCTCATGATAATGTTTGGAAGAGCAAAAAATAATGGTATTTTTGAAAGATGAGTTTTCAATTTAGGGTGAAATAATATACAAACATTTAAAGCATATTACTTAAGTGTATAATTAACAACCTCTATGGGGAGTTGTTCCAGAAGACTTCTGAGTTAGTGTAATTATACTTTGATGAATAAATGTTGTGTTGTTTCACAAGCAAAAAAAAAGTCTAAAAGCAATGTCAATAAAAGCATGACAGTTGGTATGGTGTGTTGGTTAAACCTGTTCTTTTATATATAATTAAACCCATTTTTAACCTAGGTTGAGTCAGAATTTCCTTTGTTTCCCAACCCTGATTACTCATGATCATGAATTAGGGATAAGAAACAAAGGAAACTCCAGTTTAACCTGAGAATGGATTTTACCTACATGTTTAACATTTGTCAAGGCCTTAGGAAACAAGCCTGGGTTAATGTTAACCAAACTTTATTGTAGCTTTATAACTATTTTGAGTTCTATAAAATTTCAACTTTGCAACAGATGTTTGTTAATAATAATGAAACAAACTGAAATATATTAACAAAGACC
>JAODFW020368720.1:0-12171 GCA_027575235.2 Palythoa mutuki | reverse complement strand
CATTGCTGCTCTGCTTGGAGAAAGATCTTTGTAAGGGACCTCGAGTCCTAGTATTTTCTCCATGGAACAAGACTTGGTCCCAGAATGTTTGTAAATAAATAAATGAAAATACAAATTTAAAAACGCGTAGTAATTCAAAAGCTCTTATACATTTAACACTTTAAGATAATTGAAAATTTTGTTTGTGCTGTAAATTGCAGATTATTTACACTTCAGCACATTACAATATGATTTGGGAATTTTGTAGTTCTTTGTAACCAACGTTGTTTGGGTGAATATTTAATACAAAAACATTTTGATTACAAAGTGAAAAGAAGATCAAACGTTCGCTCGGTAGGATTTGTTGAAATGTAGTATTTTAAATTTTTTAGAAAACCTTTGTGTCAATTTTTCATTTTGGAACTCAGTTTTGTGACATTTATTGTCGACTAGGCCAGGTCGAGCATCCAGCGATAGCGGGAGTGGTTATTTTGTTTATTTTCTGTCATTTGTAAAATTTGTTGGTCAGCGGCATTTCCCACATCAGCGGACGGCAGCTGACCATTCATGTGGGAAATGCCGCTGACCAATAGATTTAAAATTTTTGGCATTCAAAAATTGAATCTTTAATATACTTTATTTATCTATCTATATATTTATTTATTTATTTACCAATTACAACCTACCCCTCGTAAATGAGGATTGATGGTTGGTGTACGAGTGAGTACAGAATGTTAGAAAACAAAATTAGAATTAACGATGATGTTTTTGTAAGCTAAAGTCGTCAAATGTTGTCTACTTTTCAGGTTGGCGAGAGGGTCACGAGGACGTCATATAATACATTTTGTAAATTCATACGGCCTGTACAATAATAGATCTTGCAGCAAGGAGAAAGAAAAATAAGAGCACACCGGAAGTTGCGTAGAATACAAGCGGACAGGAGGAGTTTTAATTTTTGTTAATAATTACAAGATTTGAGGAGATATCTACGTTAATAAGTGCAAGGCGCTGCCTTCGGCAGTTCTAGATATAATTAAAAATAAAATATAAAAAAACTAAAATATTGTCAACATCGTCATTTACTGAAAACGTAGAACAGTCAATTTAAATGATACCTTATGAAATTAAAAGTGTGTAAAAACATTTAAAATGTTTGTGAATTGAACTGGTTTGTAAAAGTGACTAATGGACTTAAAGAGTACATAATAAGAAACGACAAAATGGAGTCAATAATTGTCTAAGATTGAATTGAATTGGAACCACATTCTAAATCTTTAGAATGAAATTGGCTCACCTTTAAATTAATTATTCAATTATCAAACAATAAAAGCAATCTATATCAGACATTGGGCCCAACTTCTTAAAATCGACGAAAAAATAATAATTTATTTACTCTGTTGTTCGAGAAAAGTTAATTTTATCCTAACTCAGATAAAGTTGTCAAGAGGGCAGCAAGAAAACTAGTTTTGCAAGACTAAAAACTGTGTTCTAATGAATTGATGATGATGATAATAATAGTAATAACAACAACAACAACACAGTTCTTATGGGAACAAAATAGTGTAACGTTTCTTTAATTAGTTTCTGCTTCTCTCAACAAGTTTATTACTAAGGAAGTCTTTCCGTCCAACCACTCTTCAGTTCAATTCTTTTCAGATACTCGAGAGAAATGGATAACGTTTGAAGAAAGCCTTTCACATTTATTAACAGGCATACATGACATTATACAGCTTTTCGAAAAATCTTAATTTCCTAATAATTTTATCTTGATGTTTATATTGGTGCCTTCTATATGATATCATTGATAAATCTTTGTTTAAAATTTTCATTTTTATCTAAAGTGATAATTGTTGCAGTACGTTGTAAGAATTGCCTCATATTCAATTATCTATATTACATACATCGACATCGACCGTATCTCGTCTGTTCTTCAGAGACGTTGGTCACCAGTTTATAAACGAACACTGAAATTTTAAATTACTGGTTATCATTTATATAAAGTGATTAACTCATCATCGTCAATGAGAATTGAACTATTTGATTTAAGTATAAAGCTACAAATTGCTTACACGTACAATGCACATTTTAGTTGCTAAAACTATCATGGGTGTTCCACTGACAAATATCTGCCAAGGAACACATTTTACCCGTCATTTTTATGTAGTATCCATAACGTTATTTCCCTTCCCTCAGCCTTAAGCATGTTCTTATCATGTTCTTAAATTGCCGTGGGCACCGGCTTCAGCCTCACGTTCTTCAACAGTTTCCTAAAGAGAACGCAAAGAGAACACAAAGGCAACCTAAGGTATCCGCCAGGGTTTTTAAGTTTTTATCACCCTTATGTTATTGACAATTTACCCGCTGCCATCCTCTGATCCCTAAAAGTAGAACTCTGGACAACTTTGAAAGTCCCTTAAAAACTCCCCTAGTTAAAGAACGAAGCCCTTCATGGTTATTAGGCTCATCCGGTATGGGCTAACAATGAACTCCAGTATTGATTTGAGAAACGTATTCTTAAAAATAAGGAACATACAAATCCTGGTATCTTTTGAAAACTTTTTATTGGACAAATACAATAAAATTGTGTCAAAATTGATGTAAAATGCAGTCAAACTGAAACTAATTTATGTTTCTCATATTAGCTTAATCAAATTTAACCTTGTGAATAAAACTATACAATGGGATTTTACCAAAATAAAAACAAACATTAATGGTTATACAAATACATTTTTTCATGTCTTCAAATATTGCTTCAATTGTTGCACAATTAAATAATACTTAACACTTATTTGTAGCCAAATGTTCAAATAATGCAGTTTAAAATCCTATTCTTCTATTAGAAATTGTTAAAACCGGTACTGTTGTTTTAAGAATTGACACAATATCTTGCATGTTATTTGCATGTGCATGCAGAAAAACGATGTGGGTGTGACTGGAGCGATCCAGAAGGCGGAGGATGCGGCTGCAGCAACTGCTGCGGTGGGTTCGGTCACCCTATCCACTGCGGCGGCTGCGGCTGTGGCTGCTGCCCCAATTTAAACTTCCCGTGTACGTTCGGAGCATGCGTCAATAATCCTTGCTGTGAATGCTGCCAGAAGAAGCCACCAAAAGGGAAATGTCAGTGGCCATGCTACTGGCCCTGCTGCTGCGAATGCACACCGCCCCAGTTTAAGTTTACACCACTGGAAGCCAAACCCATGTGCCATTGTCCTCATGGTTGTCATCATGGCTGTGGACACAAGAGAGGTGCGTACTGGTCATTTATATACATGAAGATCCCTACAAATATACACACACATACATACATAAATTCATACAGACAGACTGATATACCTTCCTATCACTTACCTGCAATATCTAAAGTGAACACGTTTTTGCTAAACAGAGTGGAAGAGAGCAGGTTATTAAACCGGCAAAATCACGAACCTTATATTGCTTGGTCGTTGCGACCCTTCGTTGGAAATAGATTCGATTATTCTAAAAAATAGCGGTACTTGACTATAAATATTAAATGAATAATCTGACCTCTTTCACAACTTTCTGATGAAATTCGCAACAGCCCAGAAATTTAAAGTTAAAGTTCGTGATTTTATTTTTAATTGAATTACACAGATTTTAAACAATGATGCCGGTAAAATGATGTTAGATGATAACTTTAGCTATAGAATGCTAGAAATTATAGGTCGATAAAGAATTGAGCAAATGATTTGTAAAACTATAAATAATTTTAATGTGATTCCGTCTTTAAAAGTAATGAATAAAGTTGATAGTCGGCCACGTTCAGATCCTTATAATCGCTCTTCCTAAATTCTTCCGGTTTAGTGGCAACAATTTCCAAAAATATAAAACTTGACAAGTTAGATTTTTATGACATAAAGTTTCAGGTGAAATTAAGTTTATTCCACAATGTATCAAACCAATTTTATCAACTTTCAGGCAAAAAAGACAAAATTTCATCGAAGCGGTGTGGATACGGTGGGTATGGATATGGTAATGGCTGTGGCTATGGATACGGATATGGTTATCCTTATGGTTATGGTGGTGGATATCCCTACAACTACGGTGGATATGGAGGATACCCTTGCTCTGGCTGTGAGTTTGTAACATAAGTTTATGGGTCATGCCACCCTTCGTCAGAAATAGATTCGAATATTCTAGAAAATATTTAGTAAAAATATATATAGGGACACTTTCCTAATTCCATTGACTAAATCGGAACAAATTAAGGAAGAACAACACGTTATACACGCCCTGGTAGCCAATGGGTATCCTCAACGTTTTATTTATTATGTAACAAGATCGCGGTGAAACCCGACGTGCCTCCTAATCCACAAAATAATTAGTATTTCACTTCAATATCTTCATAGTGGGGACTCAAGAGCCAAAAAAGAGGGTTCATGAAAACTTTGGAGCTGAAGTGGCAATGAAACCTTGCAGAACTAACGAGACTTTGTTTCCTAAACAAAAAGATCAGATTTCACAATGCCAATCTAGCCTTGTGGAGGTTGCGATACAACTTAGAGAAATTCGCTCTAGCAGAACACAGTGGTACACGATCATGAAGCGAGTGTTAGAGGCGTGGGAGATTGCCGCTTGTGAAAAAACATAAAACCGTGACGACAGTTCAAAACGTCCTCGAGAATACTTGCATTTTACCCTTAAAGATAAACGAAATTGAATATTTCATTTAGTGTTTAAACTTGTGACCATGCATCCAGAAACGTTAGGACATTTTCAAAAGTTTTAAAGAAAGTTTTATGTTTTTAAAAGATTTTATCCGGAGTAACTATATTGTTTTAACTAACGCAATAAATGTTTTCTAAAATAATTGAATTTATGTCAAAAACTTTCTGAAGGGTTTAAGTTAAATTTAGAGTTCGTGCAATTAAAGGTCTTTTTATTTCAATAAAATACATTATCCCGTCTAAGATTTGAACTGTGATGGCAAAAATGATTCTAGATAAAAGCTTTGGCTATAAAATGCTAGAGATTACATGGTACATATAGAGTTGGACAATTGATGTGAAAAGCTATAAATTCTTTGAATGTAGTTCTGTCTTTAAAAGTGATAAATAAAGTTGATAGTCTTCCACAGATCCTCATAATATCCTTACAAAAATTCTCCCTTTTTTGTGGCAACAGTTTCCTAAAATCCAAAACTTAATAGATCAGATTTGTATGACTTATGCAGTTGCACGTGTAATTAAATTTATTACACAATACCTCAAACCAAATCAATCAACTTTCAGGCAAAAAAGAAAAAAATTCATCAAAGCGGTGAGGATACGGTGGGTGTGGATATGATAATGGCTGTGGCTATAGATATGGATATGTTTATCCTTATGGATATGGTGTGGATATCCCTACAACTATGGGGATCTGAGGGTTACCCTGTAATTCAAAGTTTATGGGCCGTGCAACCATTCGTTAGAAATACATTCGATTACTCTATAAATGAAGGTACTTTACTATATTTTTTCTAGAACAATCGAATCTCTTTCACAAACTTTCTGACGAATGTTCGCAACGGCCTAGAAAAATTAAGTGGAAGTTCGTGATTTTACTTTTACATTAATTACATACATTATCCCGTTTAAGATTTTAACTAGATGCCGGTTAGAAATTATTCTAGATGATAGCTTTAGAGATTATGTGGTAGACACGGATTTGGACAAATAATTTGCAAAACTAAAAATTACTTGAATGTGGTTTCCGTCTTTAAAAGTTATGAATAAAATTGATAGTCGGCCACAGATTCTCATAATTTCTTTTCAAAATTTCTTCCGTTCATTGTGGCAACAGTTGCCTTAAAAACGTAAAAGGTTAGATTTGTTTGACTTATACAGTTGCACATGCAATTAAATTTATTATACGGTACTTCAAACCAAATTTATCAACTTTTAGGCAAAAAAGGCAAAATTTCATCAAAGCGTTGTGGATACGGCGGGTGTGGATACGGTTTTGGCGGTGGATATCCCTATGGTTATGGCGCTGGATATCCCTATGGTTATGGAGGTGGATATCCCTACAACTATATAGGATGTGGGGGTTACCCTTGCTTTGGCTAAACTGTTAGTTTTTAAGGTAAGTTTAATTTTTACCGGTTCTTTATTCACCTTTCTTGAATTACGATATTATGTCGACCGGTTCCTTCGCCTTCCTATTGGTTTGTTTAATTTAAGTTCTCGTCCAACACGGAACTGAGTATGTTGTATAAATTCACAAACTCGGAATGGATAATAAAAAAATACGGACTCAACAAAATGCAAAAGAACAATACCTTTCAAATTTTATAATACATAAAAAAATTTTATGTCGGGAAAGAACATCCTTCAAGAAACACCAAAAGTAACAAAAAAACTGAACGGCGCATCGCGTCTCGTCGGTAAACTATCCGAGTGCGTTCGTTGAATAATTAACAGTTCATGGTTATGGTGTGTCTATCATGTGGTGGATGCATGTGGGAAGTTGGAAGACATGAGAGAATCGTAATTATACTGAATTATTATGTAATTATTGATGAAGAAGGTTTAAGTTTCAGTACTTGCTCTCGAGTCTCGATACATTGCAACACAATAAAAGTGTTTTAGATGATAGGTTATATCTGCACATGGTAACATTATGGAAATATCCAACGCATATAAATTTCTTTTCTCTTTTTCAGGTTTACTAAGAAGGCTACTGCAGCTCCGTTTCGGCTGGTTCTGTACTATTCAACGTGAACAAACGATGACTAATGCTATTCTTTTTTATCAAAACCAACAACACAGAACTGCCTTCGTAATGTCAAAATAGTCATGTTTATATCTGAACCAAATAAATATGTACATTGTTGTAAGAAGGAGCAATAAGAAATAACATTGTAAGACGAATCAAAGTGATGTGTTATTTGACGTGTGTCTCTACAGTACAGATGTAGAAATAGCTACTCTCATACCTTACCGAATATGTAACAATAAAATTACAAACTCTCTTGAATTTCTTTGTCTAGAAAACAACTTCTTGACTGTTGAATTTGCACGCAAACATTTACTCCGTCTCCATTGAGAATTATCAGAGCAATCAAGACCAAAGTGAATGTTTGTATATATGCAAAGGGCGTAACAACCATAAGTAAAAATGTATTTTTAATACAGTGGACTGTAACGATATTTGCATGCAAAGAACAACGGTGATCTTGTAGTTAACTGTAATGTAACGAATATTCTTTGGTTTTCCTTAAAAAGACTATCATTAAAATATATATAAATTTTTCTAGTAATTCAAAGTATTATCAAATTTTCTAGTTTACAACCTGACAATTGTGACAGTTGTTTAGTGGCACACATTTTGCAATGAGCGAATACTTTTGGGTGTTTCTGTGCGTACCGGAGAAAGTGCTTCTTGATTTGTTCAGTGAGGGTTGGGATCAGCTTTATTTCTTTGTTTTTCATTGGTTAAAACGATATTTACGTAATCTGTGCCACATTTACGTAAACAATGCCATTTACGTAAACAACGACATTTACGTAATCTGTGCCACATTTACGTAAGAACTCAAGTTTTGTCAACGCAGATTTCAGTCAGTGCCGCGTTGATTTTGAAAGCTGTGAAACACATCATTTTATTTATAGTATTGACATTGTTCTTCATCACTCGATCGATGTTTTGTCCTACTGTCCTACACCCAAACAAGACACAAATTTGCACCAATACAACAAGTTGCAGGAAAGTTATATTTATCTCAGACGGTATACAACTATTTTAGTTATCGTTCAGAACCGCCATGGAAACAAAAGCTATGGAATAAAGGTTGTTCATTGCTTTCCGGCATAAACAATTTTTGTAATAACAATGAGGTTCAATTGGGCTCAAAGCATAAAAAACATTCTAAGAAACACAGAATCAAACTTCAATATGATGAATTTCTTCAGTAGTTTCGTAAGGCATGACATATATAGAAAATACAAGGTATTCAAGAGACATAACGAGTTATCATGTTCATTTTCTGGAACATCCCCAGGAATTTTGCAGCGAAAGGTGATGGGGGGGGGGGGGCAAGAAACAATCCTAATTACAAAATTTAGGTTGACTGAGATAACACTTGAGAGAGCTTTTGTCGGAAGAATAGCGAAATTCAAATACATGAGCAGGTTAGCGTGGTTGGTAGGGTGCCAGTCTGCCTTGCGGGGGGTTCGTGATCGAGTCCTGGCCGGACCTCCACTCAGGGTCTTAAAATAACTGAGGAGAAGGTGCTGCCTTTGCTCTAACATCCGCGATATGGTTAGACCTTCGCGTCTTCTCGGATAAGGACGTTAAACCGTAGGTCCAGTCTCTCGACCCTCATCGGGAGACCTAAGGGAACCCACACACTTGTTCAGTGAAAAGTGTAGGGTAGTGATTCCGATGTTTTGGTCTGTTTCTTCCACTGAGGGCACTTCTTATCGGCTGCCGCTCTAGCGGACTTTCTAAGACCCTGCAACACTTGTAAAGCGCTTAGAACAGCGATGATAAAGCACCATATAAATGCTGATTTCTTATTATTATGAGCCACTATTACGCAACTGTGGCAATCGGGAATTCGTTCGCAATCTGCTGCCATTTGGTTTGATTTTGACTGTCCTCAAACCATTATATTAAACCTGCCAATGTGCGGGGGTCCGTATGCAATGCTTTTAACACATGATTCTTGCACTGCGAAGTCAACCTCACAATATCAAAAAAGCGAAAAAAGAAATTATGGGTGGATGTACATGCGAAACAAACATTGATAAAACCAAACGACATTTGACTGTGCAGAAGCGCGAACATGCAAACACTAAACACAAGTCCGAACCAGCTCGACACGTCTCCAAGAACCCAAAACACAAATATAAATGAGATGTTATTGTCAGAAGGAAAATGATAGAGGGCTTGTCATCGTACATATTGTTTGAAAACCGGTAAAAAGTAAAAACCTCCAAACAAAGCAAGTTAATATAGACTCGGTCTGTAAGTACACACTACATCTAGCTGGAGAGGAAAGTGTTTAAACGAGAACGAACTGAAACTTTGCAGTTTTTCGCATAGCGAATTTGCTCTAAATTTTCGAGGTGATGACACGGCATTTCGTTGATCAAGATTTTCCCTGCAGGCCTAAAGGTACGTGCGTCATTGAGCATCTTAAATTATCTTAGCAATTGTGTCATCTCGTAGCCTTTCTTTCTAGACAGGTGTAGTGTGCTACAACAGTTTTTTCCAATATTCTTTTTTTTATACTGAACAGACCATTTTCGAATTTGCAGTTGCCGCTGACTACAACGACAGCGGGCGGATTCAACTTGTACAGTCTTAGCCTCAATATGAAGATAAATATTCCTAAATGCCAATGTAGTTTTACACTTTGTGTACAGTTGGATGTGTAACTTTTCGCTCTCTCTCACTAGTATTTTTGAATATTCAACAACAAAACAAGGCTAAGATTGTGCAAAATGAATCTTCAGTCATTAAATCAGCGGCAACTAGGAATACGAAACTGGTCAATTGCTTTACAACCTAGTTTAAGTAAATTTGTTCTGGCTCGACAGTCAATTCATACACTGTCATAGCTAATATCGCCTACTTAGGCAAACTCTAAGAGCGAAATTCCGCTGGGTGTTGAGATAAATTACGTTTCGTATTATGTAATGACTATTGTCTGCTGTTTCTTTATTTATGCAAAATGTCCCTTTTATTTTCTTTACCAATTCAGTTTTGAAAGCAAACAAAAGACAGCTACAATACGTACGTCATTCGTGCAGTGAATTCTATTTTAAAGCAATCTTTTTTACTCTTTTCATTTCAGTATTATGAATGTGATTGACTAGAGTTGTCAGAGCAAAGTCATATTTGACAAATCAAAATTACCGTGCATCTTAACTTTTCTTTTCGTTGCTTTCCTCTGTATTTTAACAACGTTAACACATGAACAAATTGGACCAGTATACACCAGCTCGGCTACAAGCATTTTGATCATTGGTTTAGAAACAGTGGCTACGAGACAGTGTTTACCAAAATAGTGGAGGATTTTCAGTGAAACAAAATGGCCTACATCGAGAGCGCATCTGATCAACATATTGATAAATAAAGTAAAATAAAATGAAATGAAAACTCAATATATTGTCTAGCGGTATTTACTTTAAATTCTTGTCGTTCTATATCAGCGTTTCTGCTCTCGATTGAAATAAAATAAGTGATTAAACATTTTTATGAATAAGGATGTATGTGATTGTTTCACCAATATTTGCGTACGAGGTTAATATTTTGAATTAAGAATTGCAGTAATTTCCCTTTCAGTTAAGATGAATCTTCCACAACCAAAAAAGTCTCGTTCCCACCAATCCAAGAAATGTTGCGGATGTTGTGGTTGCGGACACTGGTGTTCCCCTGGGGGAGGTTGTGGTTGCAACAACTGCTGTGGAGGCTTTGAGTGTTGTCAACCGTGCTGTGGATGCTGCGGTGGGGGTGGTTGTGGGTGTAACGGTTTGAACTTCCCAGTCACGTTTGGTGCTTGTACAGAGAATCCGTGTTGTGCCTGCTGCACCAAGAAACCGCCTAAAGGAAAATGTCAGTGGCCCTGCATGTGGCCCTGCTGCTGCACGTGTACCCCACCCAAGTTTGACTTCGCGCCCCTAAAGGCCAAACCGATGTGTAAATGTCCTCAAAAAGGAAAATGTTGCGGTGGCTGCTGTAGTTGCAAACAACGTGGTAAGTCTGTTATTATTGGTTAGTCGTTCTACACACTGAGCTGAAACTCATGTGGGGGAGCAGGGACAGTTAAATTGGTTCTCATAGATGGTGCACTGGGTAACCGTCCCGCTATGCGCTAGGGGCAGTGTATCCATAAGTTGAAGATATAATAATATCTATTTTCTTTAAAAAAAAACTGTGAATCGTTCAAACAAGATTCCACTATTCAAACTATCCGTTTACTTCTTCAGTTGATTTGATTGATTTTATTGGTTTTATTAGCTGTTCCATAGTTGGTTAGTCTGATGTATGTCTGTCAGTTGAAGCACGCCAAAACTTTTATTTTGTAGCACGGAAGGCTTAAGGCCAAAGAAATTTCATTTAATGTATAATTCAAAGTTTTGAGTTGGTATAAAAAAAGATTCACCAAGCAACAGTCTGAATTATTCTATACAGTTCGTCGTATCTTTTGTTACTCAACTTTGCTTGACGTTGCCTTTTTCTTGTACAGTTGAAAAAAATGGAAAAAGTGGTGAAAAACAAAGTTCCTTGCCTTGCGGCCTTTATGGGTACAATGTTTGCAGTTGTTGTATTCCCGTGATGCCTTACGGTGCTAGGGCCTATGCTGTGGGTCTTTATGGTGCTCCATTTGGGGAGCCTTTTTACCAAAACCTCTTCCTGAACTGAAGCTTGGTGAGAAATTTCAACTACGTAAACATGATATTACGTATAATCCTTAATTGAGAATCAAGACTTTCAACTCTTGTTTTACGTTAATGCCATCGGTTTCTTCGTTCTTGAAAATAAGATTATACCGTATTAAATGCAGCGGTGTGGGCTTCAATTATTCTAAGAACTACAAACAAAGATATTAAATTTTATAATGTACCGCTTCTTTTTAAACACGCCATTTTTAAAACATATAAAGCTGAAATAAACAGTTGTCAGGAAAAAATTGGTATATGCCCCGAGCGGGAATCGAACCCACGTCTCCCTGTAGGGGGAATCCTCACGTGTTAGCCTACTCAACTAATCATGAAACTGCTACGTCGCCAGTGGTGGTCCCTGATGGTGTAGTGGTTAGCACTCCTGGCTAGACTACAGATGTGGATTCGATTCCGGCCCCGGGCACATATCAATTTTTCTCTGACAACTATGCCTTTCATACTACTGAACAACATACATTAATGTATGTTTATATAAAGCTGACTTTAAAGTTTAGTTGCTCATGTGCTTGGCAAGCAGGTTTTTAATTTAGAGAAAGAAGCGTTATGATAACCTTCCATGTAACACTTTTTTAAAATTATTCATGGTATAGCAATTTGTGTTTGTGTTTGTATTTATACCTTTTTTCAATTTGTTAAACGTTTTATGAACTCATAAAAAAATGGCGTCCTGAACTTTAGTTGTTTGATTCTTAAAATACCACTAGTTCCAAGAAAACGAATAATTGCTCGGTTCATTTTACAAAAAAAATATTTATTATCATTTATGAAAGACAAAAAT
>JAODFW020367693.1:0-12172 GCA_027575235.2 Palythoa mutuki | reverse complement strand
TGCATGGCCCGGTAGAGCTTCCTCGCCTAAAATGGGAAACACAATGTACGGAGATCGTAGACCTACAGTGGGGTACTCCAGTACGGGGAAAAATATTTTATGTCAATCGTCTCCACTGAAGGAGTGGAAAATGCAGGAGATATTTCGTAAGGAGAGAAACACAAGTTATATTCGTGCATGAGGACTGCCAAACGTGCGTAATTTATGATGTACCGGTGAGCACCTCGAATGGAAGAAATTGTTCAGCGTTTGACGGCACATAAAAAGGAAATGTATGGCATGTAGTTTCCTAATATAGGGAACACGTGGTATAGTACAAATATCGCCTTTAAGGTGTAGAAAGTATGGTGCAGATATTGCTTTGATCACCTAGTATGAAGATAGATGAGCGAGGTTGCCCTCTTGCGCTTGTTTGAAAACTGCCATAAAAGACTATGTTAAGTTTTAGTTTTGAGGTAATAATTTTAGTTTTGAGGTAATAAAATTCACAGAAAGGCTGTCTTTTTTATCAAGGCTTGCTTTTGGGTTTCGTATTTTAAAGAGGTTCTTAAATTTCAATGACGATAAATTGAGACCTAAAGTTAGTATTATTGTAAAACTAGTTTTAAATCAAAATAAAATAAATGCGACCATTTCATGACCCGTTCCAAACGTCAGGACAACCATGTAAAAAATCTAATACAAATTCCCACAATAAAAGCTTTGTTCATAAGTATTAGATTCGTAACATGTGATGTTCTACGTTTGAAGCAGACCTTTGTGTAGTCTATCTGCAGAAAGGAATTTTGTTATACACGACTTCATCTACAATTTGTTTTCACTTTGTTTAAGCTAAATGGTCAGCCAGAAATTACTAATTGATACTAGAACGGAGGGGGCATTGGGGTTTGCGATTTTGACCATGTTTTGGACTGGTTTTTCAGCTTTGGCCCCCAAAAATTGCGGTTTATCGGTTTTATCATCTTTTGTGGCTCCCAGTTTTTCCTTGCTTTGGCATTTGGTTTTCGTTTTTTTACAAAAATATATAATAGCGGTTTTTCAGATTGGTTAATTTAGTTCGATTATCGGTTTTTAGAATCTGATTTTCGGTTTTTAGAATCTGATTTTCGTTTTTTTGGGTTCTCCAAGTACTGACTTTTAAGCGGTTTAAGGTGTCGATCAAGATTTCCCCGGTTTTGCGATTTCTAATAGGCCCCAACGCCATAAACAACCAATCAGTTGGCATAGCTAGCAAAGACAAGGCTTACAAACACGTGTACCGTTCTTCACTTTCTGGATTTGTGAAATATATCAAGGAATAGTGCGTTAATGAACGAACACTTGACTCTTTAATACTTACTTGGCTCTAAAGCAAAGAAATCTCTAAATAATAGTCGGAGATTATATTAGTGTATGCTGGTTTTCATTGTGCTTATTTCAGTGTTGTAGTTGGTGGCAGTAATACGAAAACTGGGAGGTATTTCTTTTGGAATGACCGTTAAACATGGTTACATCAGGTGTTAGTACATCAGGTGTTAGTACATCAGGTGTTAGTACATCAGTTGTTAGTACATTATTTTTTTCCAATCTTAGTAATCAACGGACCTTGTAGCCAATAAAGTATGCTCTGATAATACTTGCAGCCATATTGCATTTCTTTTCATACTGCATGGCCCGGTAGAGCTTCCTCGCCTAAAATGGGAAACACAATGTACGGAGATCGTAGACCTACAGTGGGGTACTTCAGTACGGGGAAAAATATTTTATGTCAATCGTCTTCACTGGAGGAGTGGAAAATGCAGGAGATATTTCGCATGGAGAGAAACACAAGTTACATTCGTGCATAAAGACTGCCAAACGTGCGCAATTTATGATGTAACGGTGAGCACCTCGAATGGAAGAAACTGTTCAGCGTTTGACGGCACATAAAAAGGAAATGTATGGCATGTAGTTTCCTAATATAGGGATCACGTGGTATAGTACAAATATCGCCTTTAAGGTGTAGAAAGTATGGTACAGATATTGCTTTGATCACCTAGATTGAAGATAGATGAGCGAGGTTGCCCTCTTGCGCTTGTTTGAAAACTGCCATAAAAGACGATGTTAAGTTTTAGTTTTGAGGTAATAATTTTAGTTTTGAGGTAATAATTTTAGTTTTGAGGTAATAAAATTTACAGAAAGGCTGTTCTTTTTTTTATCAAGGCTTGCTTTGGGGTTTCGTATTTTAAAGAGGTTCTTAAATTTCAATGACGATAAATTGAGACCTAAAGTTAGTATTACTGTAAAACTAGTCTTAAATCAAAATAAAATAAAAGCGACATTTTCATGGTTAGTACATCAGTTGTTAGTACATTATTTTTTTCCAAACTTAGTAATCAACGGACCTTGTAGCCAATAAAGTATGCTCTGATAATGCTTGCAGCCATATTGCATTTCTTTTCATATTGCATGGCCCGGTAGAGCTTCCTCGCCTAAAATGGGAAACACAATGTACGGAGATCGTAGACCTACAGTGGGGTACTTCAGTACGGAGACGACCAACATGGAAACTTTTTAAGCAGACTGTTTCCAATGAAGAAATGTAAATCGCTGATTTTGCTGATATGGGAAACTGACAAATACAGAGATGCTAACAGTGGGGCTGCCCAATCATAATAGAGAAAAGTATTCAGTATACATATGCCGATCGGATCTAACTGATATATTTACTTTGGAGAGAAACACATTCAAATGATATTCGTGCATAGACTGCTAACGGCGTGCAATTCATGGTGTGATGAGCACTCTGAATGGACGAAATCGGTCAGCGTTTGCCGGCAGTGGATAATTTATGGTACCTAGTCGCATAAAATGAAAACGTATGGCATGAAGACTCCTGGTATGGTATGCAAATGGATTTAATTTGGGAAGATATGGTGCAGATATTGCTTTGATCATTTACAATGGGGATAGATGTCGGGAGGTTATGGTATTGGGCTTGTTTATAATTTGCCAGAAGGAAGATGTTAATTTCTAGTTCTGTGTTAAAATATCACAGAAAAACTGCCTCTATATCAACGCCAATATTAAGGTTTGTTAATGTGCAGCTTTAATTTTTTTTAAAAAAACGATTTCACCTTTCATTAACGATAAGTTCATATCTGAAATTAGCATTATCATAAATTTAATTTTAAATTAAATGAAATATGTGCTAAGATTTAATGGCCCGCCCCAAACGTCAGGAAAACCTTGTAAAATATCTGATATAAATATCCAGAACAGGTTTGTTCACTGGTAAGTGTTAGATTCGCCACGTGCGAAGCTCTGCGTTTGAAGCGGACCCTTTGTTTAGTGTATCTGCACAAAGAAATTTTGTTTCTTATTATAATAATTACAATTTCCTCAAATCTTATTGGCCCATTCTGAACTCTATTTTTTCCTAATCGCCTTGGAAAACTATCCGATAACAAAACTCTGTTATAGGCTGCTTGTTACCGGCTACTTGTTAGTGGGACAGTTGAATGAACCAATCACAACCCGGGCTTAATTTTGTTAATCACGCGTAATTATAACAGACTGAATTGTACTCCACTTAGTCCTATTACCACCAATGGGTGGGGAGGGATGGTGGGAGACCAGGGTTATTAGGCAAGCAGGCGAGGGGCACAAATAGGCTTTCAGTAAGATTTTTATTCACATTATAAATGGGGATTTTGACACAGTAACTGTTGCTAATTGGTGGGTCCCAAGCCTGACCTGGGTCTTTGAACTGGCTTAAGGAAAGGATTGGGGAAGGGGCGCAATGAGGTGGGGGAAGGGGGGAATGGGGAAGGGACGGGGAAAGGCATGTGATGGATCATGGGTCTGTCATTTGGGGAGTGGGGGAGGGGGCAATATGAAGATACTACCATCTTAACCTGGAACGGTGGGTCCCTAGACTGCAATGTAGTTTGAACCAGATCCCTTAAATTGTAAAGGCTGGTTTTAGTATCGTCAGGTTACTCACTGATAAAAGTACTAAGATCTTTTTATATGGTGTACGTTTACCACTACTAATAAAATTCGAGCATACCCAACTGATAGTTACGCCAGGATAATTGGTCCAACATAGACACAAACTTTTTTTTACATTGCAGCCAGTCAGTTAAGCGAATTTTTACATTGAAGCTGCCATAGATTATTAACACTAAACAATAATTACGATAGCTACAGATACGGTAACAATTAATTTGATTACCATACTGATCAGAATCGTTTTTACATTGCCAATGCTATGAAGTAAAAGACTTGGCAAATGATGTTTGATCATGTTTTTGTCGAGGTACAGGCATAAAAATTTATTCTAAGCCAGAATTTACATAACGCCAGAAGAACTTGACAGAGTTTCTAGGTCTTTCGGCAACAGCTTTATTTAAATTAGTTAAGTTGAAAGCATTATCTACCTGCCAGCCTATAAAGTATGTCCTGATGATGCCTTGTGCCCAGATGCACTTCTTCTCGTACAGCAAAGCTTTATACAGCTTTCGCGCCTGAGGAGTGAAGATGAAAGTTTTTGTGTTTCTGGACTTTATCCTTTACAGACATAGTCCCGCCACTCCTGTGTTCGGCACGAATGAAAAGTTTAACAACAATCAAATTAAAGCGTCTAGACTTAAGCTCGGAAAACTAAACATTACATTTTATTAGCAAATAGCCGGCATTAGCATACAAGCAATAACAATGGAAATAATTACAATAGACTATAAAACAGTCTTCTTTCACCTGGAGATAAAACATCCAGGCGCTTTCGTCCAATACGAGATTTGGAAGAGGAAATGGAGATACGAATCTCGTCCAAATTTCTTTATGCTTCCGCCCGTGAGCCCATTTCCTCTTCCCGTCTCCCATTCAGTGAAAGTACGAGTCCATTTCCTCTTCCCGTCTCCCATTCAGTGAAGCGCGAGCTCATTTCCTCTTCCCAGTCTCCCATTCAATGAAAGCGCGAGCCCATTTCCTATTCCCAGTCTCCCATTCAATGAAAGCGCGAGCCCATTTCCTCTTCCCAGTCTCCCATTCAATGAAAGCGCTTGGATATTCGGGCGAAAGAAGAGACTGCTCCACGGTTTTTTACATTTTCTTATTTATACGTTCGGTATACGTTCATTTTAATTTTTTTACTACTCTTATGTTTCAGAAATATTTAGACTCGACTGTCAGATGTGATATGAGGGCAAGTATCCAACTACAGTTAAATCACATCGCTACTCCTGCCTGGTAGGTAACGAGCTTAGGAATGGGTTCGGGATTTTTTTGGTTGAGAATTTCCTGAGCATGCGCAGAACGAATGTTTTCAACACGTGTTCAACATGGCGGATGCAAGCAGAGTTTTGTTCTGTGCAAATACACGCACTATTTGCAGCCTTTATGACTCTAAATTCTTCGAAATTTGAGATTTGCTGCTTTTTTGATATTCGGTTACGTTATTAGCGTTTATGCCTTCACAGAGGGAGAAGTTATCAAGCAGACCAAACACGGTGGAAAACAAACATCGGACAATGAAAATTTTAGAGCAGGCTCATGTTTTGGGCTATCTAAAATGTCTGGTGAAAGATTTTATGAAATCTAATTACTGTGTTCTGTAAGGCTATTTAGTATCCTCTTGTTATATAAAAAAGGGCACACCAGCTCAACGACGTACGACGGACCATCTACGCGTGACACACCTTTAACGTGAATTTCAGCAACGTCAATATGTTAGTGCATTATTAGGTTATCACAAGTTTGATTAAACATGTATGTTATTCATGACATCTTGGTTAGATTTTATCAGCTTAGTATTACAGTCGGAAAACAAGTGCCACGTATTCGCTATGAGTGCTAATGACGCAGTGAAATGAAGTGGTACTTCGCGCTTGATTGAATATTTAGTCTCTTGGAGACATGTTTGTGTTGAAAGACATTGAATGCGACGTCTCCTGGCCAACAGTGTCACTTGTTCTCCAAATTTATTATGGTTATTAAACTCAAAACCTCTGGCGTTAGACGTTATAGGTCAAATGATATTAGAAACTAACGGTTCAATTTAAACAAGTTAGTACTCAACGTGTTGGATGGTTGGGGAAACAACAATGCTTTACCTGTGTTAGCTTAGTAGGGACAAATCATGCATTTAGCAGAATATGTCAAATATTCTTGTGAAAAGAAATGTCAGACTCTTTGGCAACATTTCGGGTGTTCCTCTACATATAAAACACTATTTTGGTTGCTCCTTTTAAAAACTTTTTTTGTAGCATCGATGGCCAAATCACCTGTGTCTCTTTATATGTATTACTGGTGCGGCTGCTTGAGTGGACCAGTCTGAAATTCCAACTCTACTCTTTACTTCATTCTGACTAAGTTCTCAAGTCCGAAACGTCAGTGAATTTACCTTTTCTCCACAGTGCATACCTTTATATCTACATTAAACTGTTTCTGGACGCAGCAATTACCACTTTATCATATTTACCGTTCCAACTCTGGTTCAGCATATGGTTCGTTGGGTATATAACCCGTTAACTACTGGCTCGTTATGTCTTTAACCCTTTCAGCCCCAGGCAATTTATCAACATTTAACTTCTCTTTAAATAACTCAAACAAAATAATATAACAGGTAATGAGAAACAAGGAATTGATCAAGTAGAATAAACCATGGAAGTTAAAAAGCCACATTCTCCCAAACTGCTGAGATGGAAAGTATGGAGCTCAGTTGGGAGAATTTAACATGTCATTTGTCGTGTTTGGAGCTAAAAGTGTTAACTTTTATCTTGTTTAAATCAGTTTCATATAAACAAAGGATGTTTGCAACGTTTGAGTCCGTTGTTGAACCTTGTGGCCATTATGCAAAAACGAAACAACACTGAAAGACAACAGCCTCATTATTATATTGCACGTACCTTCCATCCTCTGGCGTACGATGAAATTAGGATAGCGGAATTCCTCATCGCCTGGTATCTCTTGTGATCCTTGAGACGACAAAACGGAGCAAAAAAAAACAAGAGCATCAAGTTTCTTGCAAAAGGTTTTCAATCAAAATTAACTAAATTTGTTTTCTAAATTGTGCAAACCAAGAATATTTAGAGCGTCATTTGAGATATTCTTTTTCTACTAACGAGGAATACATTATTATTATTCTGCCACTCGAGGTAAAGTAGGTCGAATACTTTACTAGAATAAATATTCAAACGCAACCTTACACTGTAAAACAACATAATGTAAGTATCCCAGTCTACAGCAGGTATCGTTAAAAATTCATGGAATAAGAAATGATAAAGGAACTTACCCGATATCCTCGGTAATACTTGGCAATCAGAATCTCACTCCTCTTCATTTCTTGGTACTAAAGAAAGAAAAACATATCCATATATATTTATTTATACATATAAAGTGTATAGTTGATTTCCGTGAAACAGTGCTCAAAACACGTAAGTAGAGCGAAGTATATGGCAGAGAAAAACTCAATAACTATACGTTGGTCCCTACAAGCCTGTTTCGTGGTTGCCCACTCATCAGGGGAATATCTATATATTATATACTGTTTTAATTACTAATTCTAGCTCAGATTTTAAATCCAGTTGAGCCCCCTCTACTTGCCCAGGTGTTCTTGTGATATGGCACAACCGATTCAAGCCCTCTTTGCACTGTTTGATCAGATATGACCTCGGTAAATTTTCATCTCCATTACACATAGTAAGTTCATGATAAGCTGCATCACCAATACAGAACTTATCAAGTACAATCAGAATGCTTTTCATTTTTTTCTGCTCATCTTTTGGCAAATCTTTGAATGATTTTTTTTTTCACCTCACTATATTCCAAGTTATGGCTCTTATCACTGTCATCTAATAAAGACACAGATTGCAGGCCAAGTCTAAAGTCTTTGCAAACCACAGTGCTTTCTCAACTTTGGTCCTGAGCTCTTTAATCTTTCGCTGCTCTGGTCGCTCACCTACACTTCCCTCAGTTCCAGAATTATTCCTAAATTGCAAATCTTGCCCAAGCTCATTTATGTAAGAATGCAGCTGTTGGTTTTCTTCTTCAAGTTTCAAAATTGTGTCACTTTCCTAGTAATGTGGGATGTGTTGAGCTGAATTGTGATAGCTTGTGCTTCAGTCATTTGACTGTAAAGATCTTTGCATCTCCAATTCTTCATTTTTTTCTGAAGTTGCTCATTTTACGCACTTCCTGTTGAAACTCAGACTCCATGTTGTAAATAGTTACAATCTCATCGACCTGTATTTTATTTTTGAAAATACAAGTTGTTGTATAAGATTATAAAAACATTTTTATTATTGTAGGTGAATTTCGTGTTTTATTTATTGTTATTGAAGTTATAACTTCCCTTAATGAAATGCCAAACATGTACACCAAGGTATAGAAAGGTATACATATATAAAGAGAGGTATATAAATAAAGAATTTATCAAGATAGTAAGTTCAGTCATTGCCTCAGCTCTTTAATTTCATCAGTGGCCGGCTTTAACTTTAATCTTTAATGGATATGCCCAATATAAAATGGGGAAATTTTTAGCAAGAAACTGAAGAAAATCTGGTAAATAATGCTTCTTGTGAGTTTTGGAAGTCAGTTTTCAGAATATAATACATGACTGACAGATTCAGGACATGTATATATTTAAGATTCTACAGCATTTTGCCAAACTTGTGCATTCGTGGCTACTTAGCAATGCCAGCATCTAAATTACATTTTCAAATGAGGACTATATCTACCGCAAGAGATCTGTTACATTTTCAGACGGCTCCCAGGAACACACCAAATATCCCCCAATTTCCCACTTATGATAATATTCAAAGTATTGTGTGTATGGTTGTTTTTCTTCTCCTGAAAAAGATCAACGATTGTCATTTTTTCAATTTCCCAAAGAACCAAATCTTTTGGAAGCATGGACCTTAAGAATACATCGAGTTCCAATTTGAACTTTTTGACTTGCCACAACTAGGCCATTAAATCGTTTAATCTCTTTAACCAGTGTAAAGGTAAACTTGAGAAACTCGTAGGATTGCACTGGAAAAAGGTATCTTCCATGTGAAGGATTTGTCTTCAACTGCTTTTATTTCAAAAGCAAACTCGCCATCACGAAGACAGGGAGCGATAACACCTGAAACAACAAAAAGGCTGATTTATGACAACAGCGTATACATTATGATTATACATGTTATGTTCAATAATTAATGAGTCTGGGACCTGCATCGTGCTTAACTTAGCTACAGACATGAAGTGATTAAAATATGAAAGATGACTTCCAATCGATGGTTGCATTTGCTCTTCTTTCTTTGATCAAGTATGAAATCAGCAGTTTCAAGTTTTGATTAATTATATTTTTAAAAGGCGGACAACATTGCAGGCTTGCAGAGATTCCTAACAGATGGTCGGTTGCTTTTATTATTCTAATATCATTTACTTTTATTTTCTTTGAAAACCCATGTAATCTGAAAATTCTTTTTTTTCATGTCACGTCCTTCCAGTTCTAAAAACGGCGAAAAATTACAGTTCTGGACAGTTTCACACAATATTCCTAGGAACCGGGTCACTTTAAAAGTAAAAAAGGGAAAATAAAAAAATCGTGGTCAGGTGTGGATGCTAACCAACCTTTTTATATTTGGCCTATTAAATTGTAAAGATTTCTCCAGTCAAGAGAATTCAACTCGCACCTCTCTCTTCGCGAGTTTTCCTCTTGTTTTTCCGGCAACTTCAGGCCGTTCCAAATTATCCACGGTGTAACATTTGCATGTTTTAATACATTAAGGTAGCTTTTCAGTAGCTCTGGTAATCTAGAAGAGCAAAAGCAGTGTTAACATTTGTCATTCATTCGTTAAAAAGAAATTCTGAGAAATAAGTGATTTGTTATTTTTCTCACCTTTCTCGATTGCCATACTCTTTCAAAGAAATATAGAGCGGTTTATGCATTCAACACGAAGCATCTACTGCTATAGTTTTATTAGTAAAGTCTGCGATTTTTTTCCTTGTAGATTTTTTCTTTATGAAATGAAACAAGCAGTTAATGCTCATGACTTGAAGCACTGACATACAAAAGCAGGGCGGCACACTGTGATGTTTACTCAAGTGCGACTTGAAGCAACTGGACAGGTTTTTTAACATTACCTATGGTGATCAGTTGTTCTGTTTCGTCCGACTCCACCACCCTCTGCATCATCTTCATGAGTTTTTCCAAATGGTCATCTTACCTTTCTTGATGTTCGTTTTTGCTTTCTCGGCGTGAAAAGCTCTCTCTTGACATCTGATGCGTCTGTTTCACTTCCTTGGCCTTGTGCCCCACTTGTACTTCCCTCTGTGGACACATCGGTTCTTGAAGGGATGCTTGACTTATTACTGTGCAAAGAAGTTGACTGCTCCTTTGGCCGTTCAGGATGGCAGGAATCCCGGGATTTTACGAGAGGAAACAACCTGTTCAACCAGGGCCCCTACTGCTTCTTTTCTTGGATGGCAGTGATACCAGAAGAAGTTTTATGAAGCAGGCTTGCCTTTTTACAATCTCCCACACATCTCTTAAACTTTGTTCTCATTTGTTTAGGTGAAAAAGGAAAACTCAAAGAGATATCTTCTTCAGCTTGATGCCGCTGCCACACCTCAGCCTGAAGATAAGCTTTTTCTGGAACGTTTCATTTTCACATATATCATCGATATAATCTCCTTGTTTCTCGTTCCAGGTGCCCTTTTGACCTTTCTTTTTAGACTTTGCCCTTGCGACTTTTCGTTTGGATCAGTGTTTTCATGTTTGTTTCTTCCTCATCTTCACTTTCTCTTCCTCCTCATCCTGATTATCACATATAATAGCGGCGTGATTTAAATTCGATGTAGTGGAAGATTCTTTATTAATACGACGCTGAAAATCACTTCCTGTATCTCTCACCGCCATTTTAATTGTTTTGGGCGAGATGTCCCCTTTGACATGATCAGTTGAAGCGTACGGTACTCAAAACGCATGCGCCAAGGCGATTGAATGTTTTTTCTTCAATTAAAATACATTTCGATAATTATGCATTGAATTCAATGCGACCAAATATACAGTGTTTGAATCAGTGTAGAACTTCTACCGTATTATACGGTATATGGAAGCGAGTTTAATTCCCCTGTCGAATTGATTTTGGTGCACCGAATTTAGCTGCTTCAAACACCGGATTTCACCAAATTTATGTTGTAAATTGAATTCGATACTGTTAAACTATGGTTTTTGAAGTAACAGAGGCAATTTTTGTAAAAGTATTTGGAAAAGTGTAAACAATTTCGAATTAGCTATCTATATAGTTTATTGATAATATGTTGAAACAAAGTAAATAGACAAAAGCAAATATGAACACAATTTACCAAAGGTAGCTTTTGGTTATAAGTAAACTTTAAAATTAATCATATTTTGTATATACAGATCATTGCAAACTAGCATAGGTCTCCATTGACATTGAAAATATGAAATGAGAAAAATCCTGTCGCATTGAAGAAAACCTGAATCTCAACAAATAATAGTAAGTTGCTAAATACCTGTAACAATGAGCAAAAATGCCTTACACATTAAAAATCCCTCGATGGAGCTTGGGACATATTTCTTCTCGGCATAGTCAGTGATAAACTTCGTCCGTATCAACTTCTAATCGAAGAGGGAAGTGAAGTCTTTGGAAGGATCAATCACTTTCAAAACTGTTAACAGTTGATTCTGGTGCTGGGCTGCTGTTTTTGGGTCAAATTTTGCCCCGTTTGGGACTGCAACCACGCTCCATACAAGATTTTGATGCTTCCTGGCAGACAAGTGGTGAACTGTTCCTCGACTTCTTTTTGGGGTGTATTTCCTCCGAAGGACTTTCAAAGTTATCATCATCATAGCAGACACTAGGTATCTGTTCTGAACTATCTGAAACAGAAGGGGGGCTTTCTGCTATACCAGTGACCATATGCACGATGTTGCTACTCACAGTGATGGTATCACGTTGTTATTCAAATTGATTTCTTAAAACAAAGAACTAGAGAGCCAATTTCGATCTAAGTGATTTATACGCAATCTATCTTGGAAATAAGATGTAAAGAAGTGTATTTGTAGATCAGCCAAACAAATTCACCATAAATTGAGCTCAAAACAGTAAAATATAGGACACTACATGTTACACATGTATCAACTTCACCCGAGTAATCGTGAATAGAATCGTCTATAATAGCCAGTTTGGGTTAAAAA
>JAODFW020366719.1:0-12177 GCA_027575235.2 Palythoa mutuki | reverse complement strand
AATCTGATAATATTTCTCTAAAGACACAGAGTTTCTCAAATAGTCGAAACTGCTTCAATTTATAAACAACTAAAATCTTCTCTTATCTCTAGCTACCAAGTAACATAATAATTATTATTATATATATTATCAATGTACAGCCCACATTTTGTTTTCTTTTCCTGTTATTGTCCGTGTGTCCACCTTTTTCTATTGTCGCTTTGTGTACAGTTGAAAGCACATTATTTTATAACAAAGAAAACAGGTGGTTCGGTCTTTTGGCTCAATTAGCTTTTGCTGTTTCTAGTTGACTGACTGCTCTTAATAACCGCAAACAATATCCTGCCAATACTTTCCTCTTATTCCTGTAACACATAAAGAACAATGAACTATTTTTTGTTTTGTTTGTTTGTTCTCTCTCTCTGAAGATTAACAGATTGTTTAAAATGTGTCATATGACGATATATATGTGGTACTGTGTAAAATTATTATTAACTATCTTGTATCTGCCCCCCACCCCCATCCTCTCTCTAGGTATTCATTTGTGAAAGGATGTACTCAAGAAGAGAATACTACTTTGCTATAACCAATGAAAGGAAATACATGGTGAGTTTTTTTTTCTTTAGGTTGTATGACTTTGTATATTTATTTCACTCTAGGCATTATTTGCTGAAAAGTTTGATGTTGTACATCGTTCACAGGTTGAAGGCTATGCAATGTTTTGTGTTAAATTGTGTTTTTAAACAAAGGTATCTGATCTCTGCTATTTTTTGGGAGTCTTGTAATTTTTCTTGCAGTGTTCTGATTTTTACCAAAAGCTCCACCTCAGTTTTTCTAAATTTTAGAGACTGCAGAAAAAAATAGATAGACAGACAG
The DNA here is from genome assembly GCA_027575235.2 of Palythoa mutuki. NCBI lineage: Eukaryota > Metazoa > Cnidaria > Anthozoa > Zoantharia > Sphenopidae > Palythoa > Palythoa mutuki. The sequence continues at coordinate 11,322 of JAODFW020366719.1, read as the reverse complement.
ACAGACAGACAAAAAGATGGACAGAGACAGGCTTTCTATCTTTTTAAGAGATTGGTAATTGGAGTAACAGCTTCTGCTGGGGGCAAACCTATGATGAAACTGGAGATAAGCACAGGCTCCAATTGGCCACTTACACTTGTAAAAGAATTTTGCTTTAGCTTGCTCTGTGCCAACCAGATTTTTCTTGGCTTTAGATTAATCTTGCTCACTAAAATAAATAATGTAAGTTTTATTAACCCTTCAATTCTCAAGCCTTTTAGCCAAACGTATTGCCTCAAGGAAGGGGGGGGGGGTTCGTTGGACCCCTCCCCAAGGTTTTCGTTGTGCTTGGTCCGATCAACTTGAAATTTGGCATAAATGTTAATTTGAATTCGAAGTTTCATTTAATACCAATAACGTGGCAATTTTCGTGTTACCATGGTTACCAGAGACAAAAATCCAAAATGGCGGCTATTTTGAATAAATTATCGATTTTTAAGATTTTGTCTAAAATTGAAAGATATAATAGGAAAAGGAAAAAAAATACCATTTCTTACGATAAAAATGTAAAATACCGAAAAGAAAAAGAAAAGTAACGATTATTCTTCAATTTTTAGAAAAATATCTATAAAAGTTTTAAAAAATCCAACTTTCGTGACTTCAAAACAAAACATGTTTTCATTATCAAGGAACCGTTGGGCAAAAGCGCTTGGCAATTGGTCGAGGCGTTCAGATTTGAGGCCAAAAAAATCGAGGGGGGGGGGGGTTCGTTCGACCTCCCCCTCCCCCCTTGAGGCTTCTAGGGTGCGTTCGATTTTGATTACCTAAAACCTGCACCTTATAATTCATTATAAAACGTGACTTTCCGTAAGGACTATCAATTATAAAATTTAACGTCAAAGAATGTTGTTTAGATTTACACCAACCCGTGCTGAAATGTGATTCCAAGCTTCGCTGTTCCGAGTTTGAATTTCGCTCGGTGTAATTGATCATTTTGCCCGCTAAATAGAATCTTACCAAACAACGAAAGTAATCTGCTTTATAAAGACAGTGTAATGTTAAATAAAACAAGATCTCAGTTCCCTTTTTACTTTACTTTGTTTTTACTGATACATCAATGTACATATATTTAATACATTCATGAAATAGCGTTGCTGTCGCTTCATTGCTAGTGGCACGCAAGGATTTTCTTGTTGTATGCGACATGAATACTAGTACCACAACTCCAATACTATCAATTTTTTGACAAAATACAGAAAATACAGAATGCAATGTTAATTAAAATACTCATGTAATCTTATAAGATATACTTTCTCTTTCAGCAAAAGAAATGCCTTCCAAATTGGCAAGTTGATTTCAAATTGCTTTGACTTCAAAAGACTCAGGCAAACTTAGGAAACAATGTTGGGAGCCGTTAGCAATTTTTGCGTGGTGCATTGAAACATTTAACAACTCCCAACATTATTGACGATTGTCTACAGAAGCAATGCATCCTGGTACAGTATTTCGGCAATGCGCGTGCGCAAACGTGTGCACAATTAACATTGTTTTGTGAGTTCCGTGCACTTTGTTAAACGGGCGCAACATTGTCGCGCTACGGTTCGCTGGTCACAGAACAATAGAAATGTTGGGACTTGATGCGCCAAAGTTTAACCGGCTTCAAATTATACGCAACAAGTGACAACATTGTTGTGGTTCCATGCAAACTACGCTTCTCCGGTCACAGAACAATAGAAATGTTGGCACTTGTTGCGCCAAAGTTTAACCGGCTTCAAACTATACGCAACAAGTGACAACATTGTTGTGGTTTCATGCAAACTACACTTCGCCGGTCACAGAACAATAGAAATGTTGGTACTTGTTGCACCAAAGTTTAACCGGCATCAAATTATACGCAACAAGTGACAACATTGTTGTGGTCCATGCAAACTACGCTTCGCCGGTCACAGAACAATAGAAATGTTGGCACTTGTTGCGCCAAAGTTTAACCGGCTTCAAACTATACACAACAAGTGCCAACATTGTTGTGGTTCCAATCTAACGGACGCAACATGTTTGACTCAACAAAGTTGCGCGTCAGTTGCCCAACAATGTAGGTCTGTTTGATTGAAGCTAATAGTCCGAAATTCGAAGGTGATCTTTTAGTGTAAGCCTATCGCTAGCTCTACCACTGCGTGTGTTTGAGTAATTTGAAAGTAGGAATCGCTTTGACATTTTTAAAACTTTCTTCGACTTGCAAAAAAACAAACAAAATAAACAAGCAAACAAACAAAAGACCACAAATAGATGAAAGCAATAGATCATAAAGCAAATTAATTAATATTCATTCTTTTAAAGATAGTTTTACAAGTTTCGTTCAAGCATATGTCCCTAAAACATATAGTCTCCTTTTCTTGTTTCACAGTGTAATCACTAGTACCACTATATTCCAACTTAACAGGTTTGGTCTTGGCTTTCTTCCCCATCGGCTCTAAGTGTTCAATCAACTGAACAAACCTTGGATCCTGAAGAGGATTTGATTGTAAAAATGGGTTTATTCCCGCCATTGTATTTTGAGACGTGTGAGATGATGCAAGTCCAGTTGATGAGCTGCACCCACCGTTTTTACTTGTACCAACTTGAGTTGTACTTTTCTGACTAGCACTTTCTTCTAGTTCAGAAATGGAATTAAGTGTTGCAGCATTTTCGTCACAGAAGTGAACAGGTTCCGAAGCTTTGTGTACGTTGTCCATTCTAATTGCGTTTTACTTTCTTTTGTTTTTGTTAAAGAACTGACCAACTTTAGACTCAGAGGTTTCGATTTTATTCAGCAGCTGCACAATAAAGTTTTGGTTTTGATTTATAATGTTCATTAACTACATACACTATTTTGTGCGTTGATGTTTAATTTAGATAATTCAAATTTCCTTTTCAAATTGTATTTGAGCAGCGAATATGTTGAAACTCAAGTGCTTTTTAACAAACAACATATCAATTTTGTCCGCAAGCTCCTTACCAGAAGGATGTACGTGTAAGTTAAAGTAGTTATTTACGTGGATATAGTCAGTACGCAGGGCAGTTTGTATATATTTCAAGCTCATGTAATTTGAGACTCGTTAAATTTTCTTGTAGAATTGATAACTTTTTCCGTAGTTTCTCAGTACATTTTAGTTCGTTTCTCGACGCTACGCTTTGTCATTGCTTCAAGCCCTCACTGAGACCAAAATTTCCCTCTGAAGACCTCACTATCGGTTAGTAAGTGTTAGTACAAAAATCTGCAGGCCATAACGTAAAAGGAAACTTAATTGGAGACTTCTAAAAGACTTGGTCCCGAAATTTGGTTCAGTTATTGCGTTGCGACCAATTAAAGCTCCAGTACGTCTAAATGTTTACCGCAAGATTCTGACTGCAGCAGTTTTTCCCAGTATACTTTTATCGATGCATATGATTGTCTTGCCCGTATTGTCAATGACTAACTCTTTTAAAACTGAGTGTATGAGGAAAAAAATCGTGATCCATTCCTTGAATTAAATAACTATTTTCATTCTTTAGGCATTATTGAAAAGAAGTTATAACAAAATGATGTAGCATTATCAAGTTCTCACCCGTGCTTTATTATTGTTTTATAGATAAATATAAAGTTACATTTGTAACTCACTCATATCTAGTTAACTGTACGATCTAAGGTTGTTATTGGCTATCTCAAAGTGCATTCCATCCAGCGACATGTTGTTGTCTAGTTTCACTGGCACTGAAAGCGATTTAAAATCACACAAATTACCAGGGGAAACTACATTAGCCTAAATCAGACACTTTAAAAACTTTTAATTGGTAAAATGTTTACAGACACTGAACAGACAATGATCTGGCGATAAAGCTGGTAAACATAGGGTTTTCACCTGACATCATAGCAGCCATGTTGCCTGATGTGTTTTGAACAAAAAAATTTTGATTATTTCTTTTGTTTAGAACACCAACGAGCATGGGTGCTTCGTCTTCTGTGCCGACCGAGTATCGATCGAGTATCGATCGATATATCGGTTGAAACTAGGCCGACGTATCGACCGAAAGTACACATGATCCGTCTAATTATTGTAGGTTAAACAGATTGAACAAGCAGTACTGTAACTGGAGTGTAATTCCTGAATACAATACAAATTAGGCTGTTAATGAATCATATATCTTCTTTTGCTTTACACTTCAGTTACCTCCTCAGCTTTAGAGCAAATTACAACGAAAATAAAAACACGTCCGATTGTAAACTATGGATGCGTATAAAAGATTATTTATTCACGATGATATATATATAAATTTGCTTTGTTGAAACTACACTTCAAAGAACAATGGCGTCTCAATATATTTGAATAAAGATGGCAACACAACGTATTGTTTAATTTTCCACTTATAACTAGTTAAGTGACAACAAGTTGAAAAAGGATCAAATATGCCTTCCTTGTGTTCTATTCAAAGGTACAAACACTTGACGCATGTAAATGAGTTAGCACAGCAAGTCTAGAATAAATTAGTTTCATCAGTCAACTGATTGAAATATTCGTAGCTTATATATATATATATGGACAAAAGAGCATGCAAGCTACATGACTTCAACGATACTTCACGATATTTGAAATAGGGGCGGAAAGTATGACACAAAATCACGAAGGAATAAAACAATCATTTTATTGCCAATGCATCAGATATGGGAAAATTGATGTAGAAAAGTTTGAGAGATTGAAGAAGAACCATCAGAAACGAATGTGTGTTTGGATCAGTTTATCTCCTTTTAGCAGCAAGGAGCCTAAAAGAAAAGAGACGATCTCAAGCAAGACTCCTTTGTTTCCCCCTATATTCATGATACCTATGAAGACTGTACAGAGTCGTAATGAGTTACGTACACAAAGGGAACATTTCTCACTGCCAAAGGAGAAGATTTGGCACTCAATGACAAGTCGAGAGTGCAGCAGTACTTGTTGCATCGACGAGGAAAGGTTACCTTCACGATCTCTTCGGTCACAACGTAACTGCATACATGATGGATCTACAACTAATCTACAAAAAGGTTTAAATCTTTTACAAAAAGCTGCAAGGAAAGAAACAGCAAAGAAAAAGCGAAAAAAACTGAAATGATTATTCTGATTATGAAACCATTATAAAAAAAATTTTCTTTGTGCCCAAATTGTCTTCAGCGTCATTTACAAGACATTCAGGCATTTTCAATGCCACGGTAGTGCAACTCTAATTTACTGACACTTTAGAGAAGAGTCCGTGATGGTATCGAGCAAGTGTAATAGTTGGTAAGATGCAATGAACATTTTGAACCTGAATGCAATAACGAATCTATTACTACATAATTTGTTTTTCGATTATCTACTTTGAACAATGCGCACGGAGGTTAACTAACTCAGGACTACAGCAAAGTCTATGAAATTATGTACAAGTTTCTTGTTAATATAAAACTTGGCACTTTTAATTGTTTTCTTTTCAAAGTAATTAAAACAAAGTGTTTTGTAATCAAATTCTTTTTGAGGATTAACTTTATGAAATGTGCCAAATCGTGGATCTTTTAATTGCAAAAGCGACTCTCAGTTGGCTTTTTAAAACAAAAGCTCGTGAATAATTGAATGTTTTTCGTTTTCAAAGATAAGCGAAGTTGGCTATCTAGTTTTGGGATGTACCTGCATGCAGGAACTTTCTGCTAAGATGAACTAAATTTAACACAACAAAATCACAATCATTAGATAAACTTTACATACATTACTGTTTTATTACTTGTGGACTCAACGAAATTATTATTTTGCTAAACAATAAATATGATTTCTTTTGTTTGTTTCAGACCACACGTACTGTTCTTTCACATTTTGGTTTAGTACGGTGCAGTTAGACTAAATGGTAGTGGTTAGCATTCCAACACTTTCTTACAAAATCAAGTCTATTGTCGGTCTTCGACAATCTGCGAAATAAGAGTACAATATTTTTTTCAACTAAAACTGCTTTCATTTAAATTGCATTGGATGACTTCAATTGTTAATCCAGGCGGACATTAATTACAATCTCACAAAGAGACTTAAACCATTTTGGTGTTTCTATTGTTTACCGGGGCAATGAATTCGTAAATTTTTTGCGTAGCCAGAACCGCATATTTTTAATCGTCTTTAGTACGTGCAAATTATTACGTTCTGCAATTATGAAATTCTCTACTGATTTGTTGTTTAGGTGACATAAAGCTGATCGTAATTACATTTAAAGCTAAAATGTTAAGGCTTCCCAACAAAAGTATTGTCAAAAGAAATACCAAGGTAGAAGACGATGCACCTTTGGAAGGATCATTCAGACTGAGTTTACATATTATGACAAATTCATCGCCCACAGATTCAGCGAAGTGGAAAACTTCTACTAGTAAGTCTGCACCAAAACAGGTTCTCGCTGTAACAAAAGTGGGTACAGAGAAAATCTTTCCTGCAATTTTCAAAGATTTTGAACAAAGAAACGTGAAAACATCCGAGAGGAAATGTCCGTCCTTCTATTCACATTACCTTGCCATAAGTTGCCAAAACAACCCTTTGAAAGAAGTTCTGGTAAACAAGGGGTTTCGGACAAAAGAAGAAAGGAATTTGATGGCGTTTTCCAAGCATCTTTTGAAGAAGAAAAGACCCTGTGAAGAAAAGGAAATCGTGGTCAAAGTGATAGACATCACAAAACCAATAAATCTCTGTTCGAGATACACCAACAAAACGAAGCCATTAAGTGTAAACGTAGGCGTAAAATAACGTTGACGTCTCCAAGGATAATTACCAAGAAATGTCAGAATAAGTGGTTGCAACACCTTTATTCAACTACATCGCAAACTAACAACGTTTTCAATCTATATTGCTGTGTAATTGCAGATTGAAACAACAGCATTAAGAAAATAATAGTATCCATACCAACTTAGTTTTTCGAAGCAGTTATTTTATTTATTTTCTCATTCTGCCCAGAATAATTATAAAGGCATGTTTACACGCCTGTTCAAACTAAAATGCGGATAAACTTGTCGCCATATTCCCAATCCCATTCCCATTCATATACCTCTTCCTATTTCAATTCCAATTCCCTTTTCTATTTCTATTTCTGTTCCTGTTCCTATTCTTATTCCTTTTCCTATTACTTTTTTTAATTTTAAAGATTAGGTAGGAGGGAAAATTCGTTCAATCGTATCGTGGTCATTTATGCGTATCAGAACTTCCAACACGTGAATAAAAATCGTACCAGCACGTTTTCCATGAAGTAATCTCTATCAATATGTCTCAGTTTAATTTACCTTTAGTTACCCTTTCCACTTTCTTATAACTTGTGTTTTGTAAGAAAGGTTTTACACAGTCATGATTTCCAAGAAATTGTTTTAGTCAATGTTGGGTCAATAAAGAATTCCTATCTCCCGTGAAGATCATGCTCTTTTATGTTCTTTAGTCCTAAATTTTAGGGCCCTTGAGGTTTGACCGATATAAACTTTATCACAGTCTTTACAATTGATTTATAAATTTGTCTTTGGGATTTTTCAAAATGGAGCCAACAGTCATTACGGGTTTATGAACAACATTGATATTGAAATAATTTAAAGTTCTTGCAATTTTTTGTGAAATTCCTTGAAGCCATGGCAAAGTGACAAAGCCACTGTTTGTTTGAACATGGTTTGTAGACACAGTGGTGCTCTGACAGCTTTTTTAAATAAATTGGTCGGTGTAACCATTGGTCTTTACAGCGTCGACCACGTGTTGCACTTCGAAGTGATGTTCCTTGCTCTGTCGAGAAGCGTTCTAGCAACTGAGCGTTTGTGTTGAGAAGGGTGGTGAGAGTTGAATGAGAACAAATGAGGTAATTCTATATTCTGGAGCAGATGACAAACATAAAAGAGGCGTGGCATTAATACTAAGCAGAGAAGCACAGCAATGTCTTTTAGAGTTGGAGACCTATAAGTGATCGCATTATCAGAGCAAGATTCAGTTCAAAATTCATTAAGCTGTCCGTCCTACAGATATATGCGCCAACGAATGAGGCAGAAGAGGAAAGCAAGAAAGAATTTTATCAACAACTTCAGAGATAAATCAGCGACACCCCAAAACATTACATGTTGGTAGTGATGGGCGATACAAATGCAAAAGTAGGATCACAAAATGAATTATGGAAAGGTACAATTGGTAAGTTCGAAATAGGAGAGATTAATGATCAATGGAGTGCAATTTGCGGAGCTATGTGCAATTAACAACTTGGCAATCGGAGGAACATTGTTTAAGCATAAAGCAATACATAAATGGACCTGGCTATCACCAAATGGAAAGGGTAGAAACCAAATAGACCATATCACAATCAATGGTAAATTTAGAAGATCGTTGGAAGATGTGCGAGTTATGAGTGGTGCAGACGCCAGCTCAGACCACTATCTATTAGTAGCAAACATCAAGCTTAAACCGAAAAAATGCAGGAGACCAAAATCATGTAACCGTTTAATTTATGATGTCGCAAAATTAGTGAATCCCGAAGTCAAACGAGAATTTTTTACTCAGCTGAAAAACAGATTCAAATATCTACAGATAGAAGATACTAATGAGAATGAATCTGAAAGGAACGACACCAGGTCCGTGAGCCAAAGATGGGAAGAGTTTAAAACAGTTTACAATGAGACTGCAATGACTGTTCTAGGAAAGAAGAAGAGAGAGAGCAAAGAGTGGATTAGCAAAGGCTCTTGGAAAGCCATCGATGACAGGAGTCGCATCAAGAACCAAATCAACTGTGCTAAATCAGAGAGAATCAGAAAATTAAGAATGAAAGATTATGCGCTTAAAGACAAAGAAGTAAAGAGAATGATTAGAAATGACAAAAGAGCAATGATCTGGTCGAGGAAGCTGAAACAGCACCAAGGAAAAATGAAATGAAATCCTTATACTCAATCACTAGAAAACTATCTCAAAATAAGAAACCTAGCATTTATGGAGTTCGAAGAAAAGACGGAAAGCTGATTACCGAAGAACGAGAAATATTGGATCGTTTTTAAAGAACACTTTGAAGAAGTTTTAAATCCAGAAACAGAGAGCGGAGGAGAATTACTAGGTGTTCACCTTCTATATGAAGCAGAAGATATTTTGGATATAGAAACAGGCCCATTTACAATTAGCGTCTCAAAGATGCCATCGAAAAGATCAGAAATGGAAAGGCCACTGATATTGATCACATTAGTGCAGAGTTATTGAAATCAGATATAGGAACATCCATTAGCCAGTTATATGAACTCTTCAACAAAGTCAAAGAACGTTGTGAAGTGCCCAGCGATTGGAAGAAGTATTATCACCAAAGTACCAAAGAAAGGAGATCTTACCTTATGCGACAATTCAGGAGGAATTTCATTGTTTTCAGTACCAGGAAGAATCTTCGGCTAAATATTAATTGAAAGGATGCGAAAAGGTGTTGATGCAAAGTTGCGACAAGAGCGCGCAGGCAGGTTTCAGAAAGGGTAGAGGAACTATTGAGCAAATTTTTTATTCTCCGTAATATAATTTAACAAAGCATAGAATGGGAGTACTCTGTTTATATCAACTTTGTGGACTTTACAAAAGCCTTCGATAGCCTGAGCAGATCAAAACTGTGGTCAATACTGAGAAATTATGGAATACCATCGAAAATCGTAATACTGATTCAAGAAATTTATGAAGGGAGCAGCAGCTGCGTTTTGGACAATGGAGCACAATCAGAATGGTTTGAAGTGCATTCAGGTGTGAGACAAGGATGTGTCATGTCAGGATTTCTGTTTAACATAAAAGTTGATTGGATCATGAGAAATGTTACTGAAGATAAAGCAAAAGGCTTGAGATGGAAATTTACATTAGTGCTGGAGGAATTGGATTACGCAAATGACATAGCTCTTTTGAGGCAGCACATTCCAACATATGCAAGAGAAAACTAATAAGCTTAGTGATGTTGCAAAATGTGTAGGGTTAAAGATCAATGCCAAGAAGACGAAGGTAATGAGGCTAAATAACAAGTGCTATGACAACATTTTAGTTAACAAGAAGGCTATAGAAGAAGTTGATAAGTTTGTTTACTTGGGTGCGACGCTGAGCAAAACAAGAGGAGCAGGAGAAGACATAAATCGTCGAATCAGTCTTGCAAGAGGAGCATTTGTGAAACTGGACCCAGTCTGGCTTAACACAGCAATAAGTAGCAACACTAAGCTGAAAGTGTTCAACAGCAATGTATTAGCAGTCTTACTCTACAACTCAGAGACTTGGAGAATGACTGACACAGACGATGATAAGCTTAATATATTTCAGAGAAGATGTCTACGGAAAATTCTGCGTATCTTTTGGCCAATGAAATTAAGAAACAAAGAACTTTATTCCAAAGCAAGGACAATTCCAGTAAGTGAGCAAATTTCGAAGAGGCGATGGAAGCCCTATCGGGCATGTACTTCGCAGAGATACATCAGACAACGCAAGAGCTGCACTTACTTGGACACCAGAAGGCAGACGAAAGAAGGGACGACCACGTGTAACGTGGTGTAGAACTGTGGAGGCAGAACGAAACAAACTGGGATGGAGATCATGGACGTTCGCGGAACTCGCGGCGAAAGATCGCCTAAGTTGGAGAAAATATCTCGACGTGGCCGTATGTGCCACGTAGGCACGGAGAGACTTTGATTGAATATATAAGTTTAGGGGTATCTGATGCATAGTAACTTAGGAGTTTCGTGTGGGTAAGTGAAAACATTTTCCAAAGTGTAGCGTAACCTTAAGTTTGTTGGTAAAAGGGGACTGCTTAAAGCCGCTGTTATACGTTGAAACTTTTAGCAGAAACTCGTGTGCAACGACGAGCAAAACCATGCAGTTTCACCAAGTGAGGTTACACGGTGAAAATGTTGCTTTTATCGCCACTGCGACCGCTGTAACTGTTGTAAAAGTAGAAAGCAGTTCTACTTTTTGTGAAACTTGTCTCACAACGGAAGTTCAAAAAAGTTTCACGAAGCCGACTATATTATATTACACGGTGCAACGCCTGCTGAAACTTTTTTCGTATCGTTGTTGCACACGAGTTTCAGCTAAAAGATTTAACGTGTAACAACGGCTTAACATCATGTTACGCTCTTTCTCTATAGTAAATGCGTCTAAACCTCGGCCTAACTGTACAGCTCATGTATCACTGGACACTAATCACATGATTCCGGTCAGAAATATTACTACGTCATCTGGCGAGCCACACCTTGACAGCTCTTGTTGTCAGGTAAACTGGACATCGCAAGACCAGTGGATACAATTAGACTTTAATCCTAATCAGACGATCAAAAGAATATGGACGACAACTGAGATTGAAAACTTATATTATTCCTGCAACGGTAAC
>JAODFW020365765.1:0-12177 GCA_027575235.2 Palythoa mutuki | reverse complement strand
GAGCATATTTTCACAGTTCTCATATCTAATCTATGCTTCAACTTTGACAACAGAAGCTCGAGGTCACGCATTTAATGCGTCTAGTTCAGGCATAAAATACACATTAAACAAATGGCTGTGTAAATTAGTGTAGTAATCCCCTATACCGGTTTTGGGCAGCGTTCCGTTTTTTAAAAGGATCTACAAAAAACGAAAAAGTATTTTATCTTTCGACGTAATAAAATATCGGCTTTTTCTTTTTTGTCAGAGTGATTCTTTTTATACGCGAACAAGAAATATTAGCTGGTAAAATAGAACACGCTTTTCGTCCCCATTACAAAAGATGTGCCCGGCTTTAAAGATACTCGTCACGGCAAAATGCCCAAAATCTACAAGGTGACTATGCCACGCGACCGTAGCAGCGTTTGCAGGTAAAGCTCCCTTCATAAGAATCTACAAAAACAATTAACGATTTTTTTGCTAACGACATTGCGACTTCTCATTATTACAACCGTCGGATAGGGAACGTAACATAAAATAATAAATACCAGGATACGAATCTTTTTCCCCGTCACATACGTTGCAACCGGGACTGCTCACGTCATTCAAAGGTTTGGCTATAAAATCGATACGATGATCGTATTGCCGTTATACAGGGTTCGTTCGGGTCCTTGAAAACATGGAAAGTCCTGGAAAAATGGAAATTCAAAATCCAGGCCTGGAAAACCTGGGAAATTGATATCAATGCTGGAAAGTCATGGAAAATTAGCTTATTTCTGACTCTAATTTCTCACGATTTCAGTGTTGCCACAAATTCGGCCAAAAATTCAAGTCAGGAAAAGATTGCAAAAAATCCTTTGTATTGTTTCTTGCTTGTCTGTGTCCATTTGTTCATTGAAAGACTAGCTTATCTGTGATCTTCTGTTTATTAAGAGACCGGACCCCAAGCCACCCCTAAACAGTTTTGATGGGGCCCCGAAAGCTCTCACTCAATTTGATATAAAATTGCAGAAAGTGGCAACGTACTGTATTTGCTTATTTGTTTTGTTTGATGTTACATTGATTTTTTAAAGTTTTTAAGGTCCTTGATTGTTGTTAATTTGGTCCTTGAAAAGTCCTGGAATTTTCATTGACTAAAAGTGTACGAACCCTGGGTATTACTGGGGCGATTCTAATTATGCAATCAACAAAATTCTACAAAACCGGCTCAAGTAAGGCTTCTTGTTATTAAATCTGACTGCGGCAATGAAGCGTTATTTTGTTTGATTCTAATAGTCTCTTGTTTTTTAAGAGTTAAGTTCTGTTCAAAATAACAGTCGTTAGTCCCGTCTGTTGTGACGACGTATAAAAATACGAGAGCGAAGGTCGATTTAAGGTTAGGAGGAGGCTTTGGGGATGGGTCAAATTGGCCAAATCGTATCGACCATGATCCAAAATGATGGCAATTTATCTGCATTCAGATTAGCCTAATGGCCTCGTTCTTCAGTTAAACTTTCAAAAAAATGTCCGAAACGAGGCTAGTTGGGCTAATTTGAATGTAAACAAAAAAGATTAAAATCGCCGCCATTCTTGAATAGGGTCTACACAGGCCAAACCAGGGCAGGAATGGCTTGGGTTGGGTAATTCTTGACGAAAGTAGCATGCTACAGTACTTTATGGTGAGTTTGCAGTTTGGACCTAAAACTGATGATCGTTATAAGGAAAGTGGTATGGGGCTATCAATTACTGGCGTTGCGGAAGTAACACTTTTTCTTCTTGTTCCTGTAGATATGTATATTCATTCTTTATTTGCAAAATAACATAAATTTAATCACTTATCTTTTCTTCTTCTGTATACATTTTTTTCTAGTTGTAATTGAGAATAACAATGCCAGTAAACGTTTTGAACAATTCATAAAACTGGGACAATATTGTTTTGTATAAAACGAATGTTTTCGACCTTTTTGGTCATATTCGGGCAGCCAAATGAATTTTGTGACCATTTATCATTTCTGCATAGGATAACTAATGTCGAAACGTTGCGATGTTGTTTCCATGAGATGTTTTTTTTGTGAAATTCAAATAGTAACTACATATATTTACAAAAATGTAAACCCCGTTTATGTGGCGAAGGCTCGTGATGTGTGTAAGACGGTTGAGAGCAGCTGACTGTAAATTTCGAGAATCCGCCAACAAAATCGAAAAATCGGATTACTTCATATTTTGTCAGGAGAAACCCGTGGATGAACTATTAACCATGATGGCAATTAAACTTTCTAAATAGTTATAGTTTTGGAGAAATATGGCAAAATGTGAAATACCGTGGTCGCCACAAAGATGAGCATGAAATTCACAAGCTGGAATGACAACGAGATGGAATGCTTATCAGGTGTTCAGGGTAGATCTCTTGCTAACTCTGCAATTTCGAATCTATGCCTAAATATCGTCTTTGATATTCTAGCTTCGTTTTTGTTTCAACAAAAAATAAAAGCTATACAAGATATTATTCATCATTAATTGTTTAACGTCAACTGCCGGCCAAGTTGATTGGAATGAACTCTCCCCAGTCTTCGCTGTTTTGTTAATTACCACTTCACGAGGTGACAAGCGGCTCTTTGTGAACAGTTCGTTCAGTTTGCTTAGTCAGTCTTTCAAGTAGCCGATGAAGTCTTGGATAATTTTTTTTACACGAGACTTAAAGGGCATATTTTGCACTATTTTTTTCATGTAAAGGAAAATGGAAATGGTTTTTCTAAATGTGGACTGCTCACGGACTCGCCTTTGCGACTTACAAGGTATTTCTGTTGTCAATTTAAAAATTTTGACTTGAAGCAAAACTTTGATACAAGCAAGCTACAGTTTTGATATCTATGAATATTGTCTTAATTGTACTGCTGCAAGCAGTGGTTTATCAAGTTTCTGTTTTGATTTTTGTGCAACGGAGCTTAAATTATTTTTCTGGTATTGTTACACGTGTTGGACCAAGCGGTGGAATAGTTTAGTGACCGCGAAGTGGTTTCTTAGAATTGCAGTGCCACCCGCATTGCAATCAAGTTTTTATTACAGTATACTGCTCTAAACATCTAACTTGATAAGTTATCATAAGTTATCTTTTTACAAACTTTTCTCGTTTTATATTGAAGTGTGCACATTTCGTCCTTTTAAAGGAGTCGGAAACGTCTAAGTTTAAAAATCAAAAGCCTTCTATTGAAAATATGTTGACATGCTTTGTACGACTTCGTTGATACGTTACTAATTACGAGTGTCGCGTTTACTGATCGAATGGTGGTATTTCCGATATAAAATCCTCAAGTCGGGACAAAGAAGCAGAACTTTGATAGCGTAGTTATGCTACAAATGGTCCACTTTCTGCTTGACATTGTCCAGTTTGTTGTAGTAAACAAAAAATTTATGTAACAGTTGACCATCGCGGTGACCCGTGTTTTCTGTCGAAATTTGTTATAACTGCTTCCACGTTTAGCGCTGTCAACATGTTGGATATGAGTTGCCTAAGCCCGATTTTTTATATAGATCTTATATAGATATTAATAGATCTGTATATGATATTTATTTATATTTATTAATTTACCCAAATACATATGCATGTATATAATATCATATAATTGTAACCCAGTGATCTGCCTCTGAATAGTTTACACTAATTGCAGATCAATGGAATTAAACAGAATTGTTAATTGAACTAAATAAATAAAATTGATTGATTGATTGATTGATATATTATAGTAAAATAATAGGGCTTTCTTGTGGTGTAAAGCTTGATCTCAAATTCGATGTAGCAGAGCAATTTTTTCATGTACAGTTAAGTCAATTTAGACATTTCACAAATCACTCAAAGTGGCAACTTTCATCTGCAAAATATTCACAAAAAATTTCGTTATCTTTGCAATGTTTTTACATTTTCTAGTAGCCAATTTAAGACATTGTTCATATGCAAAAGACGGGTTCTCACGCCAGCGCTCAAAAACTGCAATTTTCTAGTGAACTAAACTCTCATTTTTGTGGCGAACACGGTATTTCACATTTTTCCAAATTTCTCAAAAACTAAAACTCTGGAAAGTATAATTGCTCTTATCGATAATAGTTCATCCTAGGGTTTCTCCTGACAAAATATGAAGAAATCATATTTTTCGGTTTTGCTGGCGGATTCTCGAATTTTACAGTCAGCTGCTCCCGATGTGCCCTGTTTGGCCTAGTCAAAACTCGCACATACTCTATGTATGTCCAAAAGCATAACAAGCAGTAAGGTGGGTCCAAAAGCGTAAGAAGCAGCAAGGCGGGGTCCAAAAGCATAACAAGTAACAAGGCGAAGTACAAAAGCATAACAAGCAGCAAGGCAGAGTCCAAAAGCATAGCAAGCAGCAAGGCAGAGTACAAAAGCATTGCAAGCAGCAAGGCAGAGTACAAAAGTATAACTGGCAGCAAGGCTGAGTCCAAAAGCATAACTGGCAGCAAGGCGGAGTCCAAAACCATAACAAGCAGCAAGGCGGAGTCCAAAACCATAACAAGCAGCAAGGTGGAGTCCAAAAGCATAACAAGCAGCAAGGCAGAGTCCAAAAGCACAACAAACAACAAGGTGGAGTACAAAAGCATAACAAGCAGCAAGGCGGAGTCCGAAAGCATAACAAGCAGCAAGGCGGAGTACAAAAGCATAACAAGTAGCAAGGCGGAGTCCGAAAGCATAACAAGCAGCAAGGCGGAGTACAAAAGCATAACAAGCAGCAAGGCAGAGTACAAAAGCATAACAAGCAGCAAGGCAGAGGACAAAAGCATAACAAGCAGCAAGGGGGAGTACAAAAGCATAACAAGCAGCAAGGCAGAGTCCAAAAGCATAACAAGCAGCAAGGCAGAGTACAAAAGCATAACAAGCAGCAAGGCAGAGTACAAAAGCATAACAAGCAGCAAGGCAGAGTACAAAAGCACAACAAGCAGCAAGGCAGAGTACAAAAGCATAACAAGCAGCAAGGCAGAGTCCAAAAGCATAGCAAGCTGCAAGGCAGAGTACAAAAGCATAGCAAGCTGCAAGGCAGAGTACAAAAGCATAGCAAGCAGCAAAGCGGGGTCCAAAACCATAACAAGCAACAAGGTAGAGTCCAAAGAAAGTTCATTAAACTCACCATTCGACGGTTTTATAAAAATAAAACTCAGGGTAAGGCACGTGAAGTTTTCTGCCAGAGAGCTCTTTTTCCACATAAATGGGGAGCTTAAACTATAGCAAGTGAGATACAGGTTCTCAGATACATAATCTCACTTAGATACCGCATTTATTATATCTAGTTGAGTAAAAATGCCCACTGTAATGTAATTATATGTTATCATATTGTTTTATTGGAAAATACTTATTCATTTCCTACCATCCCTAAGAAATCCTTATGGGAGCAAAAGCAAAACATCATTTCTATTTGAACTGAAACTAAACCGTAAAATTCCACCTTTGTTTTACAAAGTGGAAGCCAAAATTAATCAAGATTTAAATTAGAATTCTTATCGAATAATTTCAATTTGTGGTCCTTAGTTCAGCGTCTTGTTTCAACTCTGTTAAAACATTTTAGTACAAAATATAAACCGTCCGATCAATCGATAGTTAATGTTGCGTACAAAATCGCTAATAAAAATTGCGTTACGACACAATCATTGCGGTTATAAATGCAATTTTAGCAGTTGCGAAAAAAAAAAATCCAGGTTTCAGTGGGATTTAAACCCTTGACATCTGCGGCACAGAGGCAGTGCTCTAAGCCACTGAGCTATGAAGCCACATCTGTTGGAAGTAAGTCAGTTTTAGTGGGTCCATCTATGCCACTTAAAGTTGAACAATAGGCCCTTTGCAACAACAGATCACATGATACAAATGATATACTAGGACAAAAGAAAACGATCGAGACTCCACAAGTGCGATTTTTTTTTGTTTTACATTTCCCAGTGGAGTCTAGCATATTCTTTTGCGTATAATTAATTTTACCATGCTCATGAAAAGTTATAACAACCAGCCAGCTGGTGGTCGCTGTTGTTTGTACAACAAGAAATCGATTACGTCACACACGACAAACAAAAATATGAAACAACTACATGCTAACGCTAGAGAAAGCCACTTGGTGAAGCAAGCATTTAAGTCATTTCGTAAGAAAGCAGAATGAGAGAAACAGGGCAAACGTTACCACTTCATGCAGCCCTATATAAGGAAAATTGTTAGCTATTGTTCTCACTCGGCCAGACTCTCCTGTTACCTCTCCAATTTCTTTTGCTTGTCATACTCTAACAACGTCGCTTTTTGAGCAGAAAATCCACCTGGTGATTACATATCAAGCACAACCAAATGTATTTCACATGAGAGTGCTCCTATCAAGATAGGTGAATCTGCCTCGTACCCTCGGAAGACCAGCTGGGATATGTTCCAATAAGGTACATGAGTCAAACAAAAGGAAACTTTGATCGGGAAAAACCTGTTCGTGTTGCTGGTGAACGCACCTTGGTAGTGGCCTTCTTGATGTGTGGCATCTTCCTTCTCAAGCGACACGTTAACAGAGCACAATACACCAACACTAAGGCGGAGAACAAGGACACATACACAGGAAGGGTAGACCAAACACTGATGTGTATATCTGGTGCCAGATCTGCTTCTTGTTCGTTACCAACCGGATAAACAGGTATACGATTGACGCGCCTGGGCACAATAACTGGTAGCTGTGGAGTAATTAACAATTAATCGTTCCACAACTAAAACCGGTTCCAACAAGTAACGAAGGTGTAAGGTTGTAATCGTCAATTCATAACTTAAGTAATTTTCTTCTGTAATCTATTACAGTTACAACTAGCATTTTCAGTTGAAATTGAAATGCTGCGAATGCAGGGGTGGATCTGGAGAACCGGGATATAGCGGCAACCCGAAATTGAATGATGAAGTCTATGCTTTTTTAGGAAGCATATTGTAGGTGTTTGACAATATATATCCCGAGTTCAAACCTGTCAAAACCACCTTTATAAATGTGTTCAAACAAAGACTTGAACTATTGTATTTCTTGCTTCTACTATAAACAGTTCGCCATATAAGCCAAGGAAAATTGCATTCGCTAAATTTAATATAAATCTGAATTCATTAAATGTGAGGTTCCAGTTTATAAATATAATAATAACGACAGTTCCAAAATTCCGATTACCGAAGCGAAAGTCAAAGGCATCTTCCACAGTTACGAGTGACATGTGTCTTTCACTCTTTATATTAAAATAAACACTAATGTATAAATCAGGGAGTGAACACAAACATTTCATTTTATTAATAAATTTCAACTTCATTTGTAAACCGCTGTGTTCCATTAGTCATTACATTGCATCAAGCTGTAATACTCACAGTCCTTTCAAAGTAGGTAGAGGAAGATTTTTCAGTAATATCTGCATTTGATTTGGCTTGCGTTTAAGTTGATAGCTTTGTTCACTGTTGTTGATGAACTATCGAAGCGAAAGTCAAAGGCGTCTGCCACAGTTAAGAACAACTTATGTCTTTGATCTGTTCGCGTTCAATTTACATGTTTGCTTAAATTCAAAAGAAAATATACTCTCGTGTCAGTTTACTACAGAGAGCGTGCAGTGTATTTGTCAACGACCACGAGGAACAAAGCTCAAAATGCGCATGTGCTGTCTTCTTGCTATAAGGTCAAAGTCCAGCGAAAAAATCCATCTTTCCCACTGAAAATTTTCCAAAGCTTCGCGATATAAACATGACCAGAAATGCGCCCAGACCTGCTCGGTTATTCCAAACACAGGAAGCCCATCGAGATTAGTTTTGCTGCTTACTTCGTTCGCAGCAAATAGTTCCAGCCTTTTTTATCATTAACATTTATCAATATCCTCTTGCAGTTCTTACAGTACAATAATGCAATTCCTTCCCCAAACCTTCGCCACTAATGGGCTCAGCTAATTTCTTAGACCAGATACAAACTGACGATGCATCAATGGGTTAACAATAGGAAAACAAATGTTTTTGACGTTTGTTTAGCTAAACTTCATTTGCAAACAACTAAATTTGTGATGGCTATCACTTTGATAGAAAAACCAAAGAAACTTGCCACAAATCAATGATGACGGGATGTATGTCAGAATCAAGGTACTCATTGGACAAAGCCAGTAGAGGGCAAGATTGGTATGGCAGACTTCTAGAGGAATCAACTTGGCATACGAACTGGAAAAGCTAAAAGAGGACTCCATGGGAATATTTAAAATATTTTATTATTAATCTTTATGCTTCATACTTTCATAATTTTGGTTCGGTAAACCCCTACACTCACATGTACATACTTACGAGGAAAGCGTAGGCCCACCCCTTTGTCTTTCTTTAAGCAGCTTCAATAACTAAATCATTTAAATATAATCTCACCTGGTCCAGATTCACAGAAAGAAGCCTTTGCTGTCTATGGATCATTGTTGGTGCTGTGATATTCAGCGGTTGTGGTGGAACCCACTCCTCTTTCGGGCAAAGTGTGACAGGGCGTGGTTGGGGGGTACCAAGGCGCGGCTCCAAAACTTTGGAGTAACGATGAAGGTGATTGCCTGACACAAGCAATAAAAAGCACATGCTACTTTTTCTGTGCTCTAAGTTAATAGTTGGAAGTTATGACGTGATAGTTAGGGACCTTAAGCAATCAAGACGGCGACACCGACAATGACGGCAAAGAACAATAGTAATTACAATAACTGCACGTTGGAATGCAATGCGGTGAGCACCTGCACGTAGTTGTCGCTAGAAACAGAACGTGAAAATACCTGTTTTGGAGTTCTGAGAAGTATGAGGATGTGATAACAAAAATGCTCTTAGTATTTGTTTATCTTCACACAGAAACTTTTAGTCGTTTTTTTCACAAAGCTTAAGTTTCAGAAAATATAATCCTTATGATCTACAGAAAAAAATAAAGAGCAAATCAAAAATATATTTTTCTTAGCCGTCGTTGTTGCTTGAAGTTCCTAAAATAAGCGAGACTTCTCAATTTCCTCCATGATATAATGAACTCTATCACTGGCAGCAACTGAATACTGCCTTGTTGAGACGCCAAGTCTGAAGATTGTTTTTGACGTGATACACGCTCAAAACGAAACATCATTTGGCTATGATGCCAATTATTTTCGCAGTTCGAAGAAGCCCTTGTTGTTTTCCTAGAAATATTCAGACTCCTTAAAAAACCTGTTTATAGAATTTGTTCGCTGGAGTTTTGCGACTGAACTGAAATTATGTTTAGTCTTATGTTTAACTCATCTTATCTTTTCAAAAGGAGCGGGTTGTTTTTTCTACATCCAAATTAAAAATGTTCATATAGTCCATAAGTGGCATGAAGAGAAGTCTACTCACCATCCATTCTCTCGGGTAACATATCAGAGGCAGCAGGGGGCTTACTCTTTAGCTCGTTAAAAAGAGGAAGAATTTTGTCGTTGTTTGTGTAGTCCAGGAGAGTATCCAAAAGCCAGAAACATTCTAGAACAACAACTTATCAAAAATTAGACTTCAACAAGAAGAAATTGAAAATAAATGTTGCTTAATAAAAGACGGGTCATTAATTAATGGTTGAGGGAGGAGGAAGTGGGGGGGTAGAGGGCTATCAAACTGAGAAAAAGTTTGACCAATTAAGTTGTGGCCCTCCTTCCTGAAGGGCCAAAAAAAAACTGTGGCCCTATCCTTACAACTTTGAAAAAACCGTGAGCCTCCCCATGGGAAAATAGGCACCAGGACAGTCCTTCCACATTAAACTTTTTACTGAGGGAGAATTATACTTTAAAGCCCCACGGTGACGCTATTATAAAAACTAATTTAAATCTAATTGAAAATATGGAAAAATCTTTGCAGCAATTTGATAAGTCAAAACAAATCTAGACTCGACAGTTCTTGCAAGCGAAAAATTGAAGTTGGCGAAAAAAAACAAATAAGTTCGACGAGGACATAATTTCTGAATTGAAAACCTATAGCTCCACTGGCTTAAAGCTTACTGACTTCGGTACAAAAGCCGAGTTGGGAATGTAGACTCCAAAAATAATCTTCCTCCATAACGGATTACAATTTTCTCAAGTATCACGTTCCGTTCCTTTAGCATGGAATTGAATAGCCGACTCTTTGCTAAAAGAACTAGCGGGGTCACGCTCTACTGATCTAGATGCCCAGCAACCTTTGCTTTTACCCACGTACGCAAAGTTACAGTCTTTACACTCCACATTGTACACAATGCCTGTAATTTTCTCCTCCGGTGACTGATCTTTTGATTTTTTGAAGATGGATTTAAGCGTGTTCATAGGTTGGAAAACAGGCTTGACATTACTTTGTATTAGTAAGTGGCTGATCTTGTCACTAACTGCCTGTACATAGAGTATAACGGCAATACCGGTAGGATTGGGTTTATCTGTATGTGTGGCCTTGCAATAAATCTCAGTGTACTGTAATACATCCATTAGGGATGATGGATATGCTTGTGTCCAGGAATGCGATAGTTGGTTTCACATCTATCAAGGTGGTGCGCTCAAAAGTGAACTTGATGTGCGGGTTGACTTCATTCACATTATTTTTGGAGTCTTTGCATTTCCAACTCGACAAAAACACCGTAAACGAAAGAAAACCATTCCCTCGTACTAACGTTCCATTTTTAAAAAATCCTTTGGGAAAAAAAAACAGTACGCAAAGTAAAAGCAAAACTTGAAATTTTCATCAGTCACCTGAAGAAGAACTCGTGATAACAGTTCAAAAATTTCACTTGTACAAGAAAGGCCAAAGGGCATGTTTAGTTTTTGAAAGATTTCAATCCACAAAAAGGAACCCTCGAGCGTCTTGTCCTTAAACGTTTTTATTCATTCAGTGAACCCAGTTTTCTTCTATAACTGTGAAATTTGGGGGGCATACGTTTAAAGTTATTTGTAATTTCAGAAGTTTAAAAAAGGGTTATTCCAGATTAATCTGTGTGCGAAAACCTACAGCCAAAAATGTACAAATTCATACTAGGTTTAAATGTGAAAACTACCAATTAGGCAGAATGATCAGAATTCCGATTTTTTCCCATACTACTGAAGCATTTTCATCGGCTTTAAGTTATCTTATCAACTCCTTAATGTTCATAGCGAAACGTTGAGCCACTTATTAACGCTCTGAAAACGTTCTTTTACATAAATAACACTAGAGGTACTTCTAGGTTCAGCCTGGTTGGCCATTTGATGAGGTTTGTTGGCTTAGACTACAAAAGGCCCATAGAGTCGCATGCTAATGGAGCATGACGTAGCTACTAAAATGTTCGGAAAGATCTTTATAGAAAATACATAATCATGGAGAAAAGAATTCATCGAAATTGGAGCTTTACGCAAACATTAAATTCTGTTATGGGCATGAAAAAAAAAATTAAATAATCTGGATGCAAGTTCTAGAAAATTTGTTACACAAATATAGCCTGCGAAGCAGGCGTTCACTTTGTTTTTCGTCTGATTTAGAACCCAACCCTCTCGCCGCACGAGCGAAGCGAGTGGGAGCGAGCACGAAGCGAAGCGAAGCAAGTGCGAGTGAGGGAACGCCTGCCGAAATGTTATTGAAAATGCAATTGCCACCTACTGTAATTGACACCACTTGACATTAATTAAAACACAATAGGTAAGCAGCTTCCGGAACATAAATTTTGACAGGTGACATTTGCCATGTCACAGATGTATGTGGAACAACAATGTCAACTCGTTCGTGGGAAAATAAACAAACTCTATATGTTCGCCGCGTGGCAAATAATCATGTTGACACTGACAAAGATTGTGAAGCTGACAAAAAGATGAAGGCCAAGACAAAAACATAATACCAGCAGAATGTGTAAAACTGAAATCGGTTCAAATTGCGCTTCATTTTGTCATTGAGAAACCGAACTGATTGAAAAATGTTCCAACTGATTGAATATTTGTGTCTAACTGATTCGGAAACCGAACTGAACGAAAAATGTTCCAATTGATTGAATATTTGTGTCTGATTCGGCAGCGATCTGATCGAAAAATGTTCAAACTGATTGAATATTAGGTCTAACTGATTGAAAACTCAAAATGAACTGAAAATATTTCAGTTCATCCAAACCTGGAACCTAACTGATTGAGTTCTAAATGGAACTGATCTAAAAATGTACAACTGACTGAGTATTTATCGAAAATGTTTACAGCTGATTCGAATTTCAGATGTAATTTTATAACTGATTGAATAATTGCGTCTAGCCG
>JAODFW020364788.1:0-12182 GCA_027575235.2 Palythoa mutuki | reverse complement strand
GTGGCAGGTTTAGCGTCACACATGCCATCCATCCCGATCTTCAGCCCTACGTTTGATCTCTCCATATGTTTCTGTTCCATTGTTTTCTTTCTTTCGCCAATGATCGAACAACGTCATTCTCTTCCTTCCCCTGACCCTTTTTCCGTTTAATCTCCCTTTGATGACATGTGGCCAATCCACTTCTTCTGCCAGTTATAGATGGTCGAGATCACTGTCACTCACTCCACTGTTCTTTTCTCTCCAATCCTTTGCAATACTTCCTCATTTGTCACTTTTCCGTCCAGCTTATCTTACTCATTTTCCTCCCAAACCACATTTCTTCACTTTCCAATCTGATATCTTCCTTTTTCAGTGTCAACGATTCCGACCCATACAAAAGTACACTCCACATCACGGTATTAATTATTTTCTTTTTCAACCTTATAGAGAACTTTATATGGTGCACTAATATATAATGATTCTTATAGGCGTACGATAAATCATCTTTAATATACAGGTTTCAATATATCGAAGGATGTATCATTATATGGATGGCATTTTGTAATAGCTGACTCCAATGAGCCAAAGAAAATTGATTTTATGAGCTTGTTCCGCTAAAAACTGTTATTGACAAAATATTCATAAACAATAATTACAGTTTACACAAACATTTGAGGTTCCGGTTGTTGCGGAAAAGCGGAAGCGGTTAGCGACGCAGCTGCCGTTTTCCGGTTTTTTTGTCTGACCCCTTTTATAGGTGAAGCGTAGTTCGAGTTAAATACTGTTTCACGACTCACTAGTTATGGATCAAGGTTCGTAACAACACCTGCCTCGCCAGTCTTCTAATCATAAAAAGGAGCATCTAATAGACAGAGCACTTAAAATGTATCGTATGTTCTGACAAGCATACTTGCAAAGGACTTGAATTTTGTAGATCCTAATCAAACTGGTTGGAACCGTGTCATTGTTCTTATTGTTAACGTATACGCTAATTAAGAAAACATTCGGACTTTAAACTTTCGGACATTGAACTTCGGACAAAAAACTTTCGGACTAATTTTAGGTATATTTCGAACAAACAGATGAGACAAATCAAGATAAGGAAAGTAGACTTTCAGGAATCTGTCATTGTATTGGAAGACGATGAACCCGAAATGTAAAACTACTTTAAATCTATAAAAATGGGTTCCTGACCACACCGGACTTCCAAATGTTGTGATATTAAGCATATTTTAAAGCGTTCGGGCATTTTTATGATCGGAAGTTAACTTTTTCGAACAATTAAATTTTCGGCCCTTTTTTTTGGTCCGAAAATCTAATCGTCCAAATATTTTCGTATTTAAAGTATATGATCTCCCGGGGCTACAGAGTTCTAGGAAACTACATCTCTTAACAGTCTGAATTTACCATTTGTTTGATGCCCTTTAGCTAATGCAAAAGTGAAATTCACACAAAGCTTCACACCTGACAGCCTAAACCAACCTAACTCATGATAGTTTTGCAAGATGAACAAAAATATCAGTTGTATTTCCGTTTTCCATATGTGGTTGGTTTGGTCTCTTGCAAACAATCAGTTTCTCAAAATCATGAAAATGAAACAAAATTGCATGTCAGTAGTGAAAGAGGTTTGTTCCGCTTGGCTTGATCTCGTGTTCAGACCACTATTGAATACTTGAAAAATCAATTAAGGCACTCGTAATGCACGGTTGATTTCAAAACAACGCAAACAATCCGATGGGTGAACACAAATATCAGTTATATTTCCGTTTTCCATATTTGGTTGGTTTGGTCTCTTGCAAACAATCAGTTTCTTCGTCAGCTTCTTTGATCTCCAGCGGTAAGCGATGAAAGAACACAACTTAAACCCTCGGCTTTCAGTTCAGTTGTTTGACGTGAGACACAGTTTGAGTCAGATATATTGTTTCACGACTCACAAGTTATGCCTTATGGATCAAAGTTTGCAACGAAACCTTTCTCTCTCACGAGTCTTGAAGAAAGATCTAAAAGCTGGAGATCACATTCTTGTGAAAAGCAAAATGAAGGATCTTCATCCTTCCTTGGAATCATTGTGTGACGTTATTGGAGAGTTTTATTTTCATCATGGAATCTACATAGGTGAGGACGAAGTAGTCGATTTGGGAGGCGAATCAAAATCAGATGCAAAGCCTCGCCGAATCGATATATTTGAGTTTCTATCAAGCTCCTGTGACAGCAAGGTTTACCGAGTTACTGATACTGGTGGTGAATTCATGTCACGAGCGACAGAAATCGTGAGTCGAGCACTTGAAATGGTAACGAATCCTTCAAAATGGCCGGATTACAACGTGTTCTGGAACAACTGCGAAAGTTTTGCAAACTATTTGAAAACTGGAAAAAAATACACAGAGCAAGGAAGGAGAGCGCTCAAAATTGCTGTGGGTGTTGGTGTGTTGACAGTACAAACTTTAGGTTTATATGGGTCCTCACTCGCTGTCAAAGTCTGCAGTGGTGCTAGCGCCCGCAGTGGCAGCAGTGGTGGTAGCGCCCGCAGTGGCTGCAGTGGCGGTAGTGGTGGTAGTGGCAGTAGTGGTGGCAGTGGCGGCACAGGTGGTAGTGCCCGCAGTGGCTGCAGTGGTGGTAGTGGTGGCAGTGGCAGTAGTGCCCGCAGTGGCGATAGTGTCTGTAGTAGTGGTAGTGCCCACAGTGGCAGCAGTGGCAGTAGTGCCCACAGTGGCTGCAGTGGTGGCAGTGGCAGTAGTGGTGGCAGTGGCGGCACAGGTGGTAGTGCCCACAGTGGCAGTAGTACTCGCAGTAGCGATAGTGCCTGTGGCAATAGTGTCTGCAGTGCCGGTAGTGGTGGTAGTGTCCGCAATGGCTGCAGTGGTGGCAGTGGCGGCAGTGGTGGTAGTGATCACAGTGGCATTAGTGTCAACAGTAGTGATACTGTCTGCAGTGGCAGTAGTGCCCTCAGTGGCTGCAGTGGTGGTAGTGGTGGAAGTGGCGGCACAGGTGGTAGTGCCCACAGTGGCAGTAGTGCTCGCAGTAGCGATAGTGCCTGCAGTGGCAATAGTGTCTGCAGTGCCGGTAGTGGTGGCAGTGGCGGCAGTGGTGGTAGTGACCACAGTGGTATTAGTGTCAACAGTAGTGATACTGTCTGCAGTGGTGGTAGTGCCCACAGTGGTGGTAGTGCCCCCAGTGGTGGTAGTGCCCCCAGTGGTGGTAGTGCCCGCAGTGGTGACAGTGCCCCCAGTGGTGGTAGTGCACCCAGTAGTGGTAGTGCCCGCAGTGGTGGTAGTGCCCGCAGTAGTGGTAGTGCCTGCAATAGTGGTAGTGCCCGCAGGGGTGGTAGTGCCCGCAGTGATAGTAGTGCCCACAGTGATGGTAGTGCCCGCAGTGGTGGTAGTGCCCGCAGTGGCAGTAGTGCCCCCAGTAGTGGTAGTGCCCCCAGTAGTGGTGGTGCCCGCAGTGGTGGTAGTGCCCGCAGTGGCAGTAGTGCCCCCAGTGGTGGTAGTGCACCCAGTAGTGGTAGTGCCCGCAGTGGTGGTAGTGCCCGCAGTGGTGGTAGTGCCCGCAGTGATAGTAGTGCCCACAGTGGTGGTAGTGCCCGCAGTGGCAGTAGTGCCCCTAGTAGTGGTAGTGCCCCCAGTAGTGGTGGTGCCCGCAGTAGTGGTAGTGCCCGCAGTGGTGGTAGTGTCTGCAGTGGTGGTAGTGCCTGCAGTGATAGTAGTGCCCACAGTGGTGGCAGTGCCCACAGTGCTGGTAGTGCCCGCAGTAGTGGTAGTGCCCGCAGGGGTGGTAGTGCCCACAGGGGTGGTAGTGCCCCCAGTGGTGGTAGTGCCAGCAGTGGTGGTAGTGGCCGCAGTGGTGGTAGTGCCCCCAGTGGTGGTAGTGCTTGCAGTGCTGGTAAGGCCCCCAGTAGTGGTAGTGCCACCAGTTGTGGTAGTGCCCCCAGTGGTGGTAGTGCCTGCAGGGGTGGTAGTGCCCACAGTGGTGGTAGTGCCCGCAGTGGTGGTAGTGCCCGCAGTGGTGGTAGTACCCACAGTGGCAGTAGTACCCACATTGGTTGTAGTGCCCACAGTGGTGGTAGTGCCCACAGTGGTGGTAGTACCCGCAGTGGTAGTAGTACCCACAGTGGTGGTAGTGCCCGCAGTGGTGGTAGTGCCTGCAGTGGCAGTAGTACCCACATTGGTTGTAGTGCCCGCAGTGGTGGTAGTGCCCACTGTCGCAGTAGTGCCCGCAGTGGCAGTAGTGATAGAAGTGGTGATATTTCCCGCAGTGGCGATAGTGGTGATAGTGCCCGCATGCAGTGGCAGAAAAGGTGGAGGTGGTGATAGTGCCCGCTGTGGCGGTAGTGCCGGCAGTGCGCGTGCAACTAAAAAATGAATTGCATTAAAAGTGAATGAATACAAAACTTTAAAAAACAAACGGTCGGGTATTAAAAAAATTGACAATCTTTGCAGTGACAGGTAGCAGCACATCCAGGCATATCACAGGTATCGGATGCATATTGGCTGAAATTTTATAAATAGAGTGCGAATTTCATTCTCACTCAACTCCTAAAAGTGTTCTACGCTTGTACTATAAGCCATTAAACTTAATTGTCTGGCACTAGGTCACATAGCCCTTCGTCAAGAACTGTGCTTGCTGTCACTTTCATCAAGAATTCTAGAGACCTTGCGTACAGAGAAGGTGTCTATACCGTGTTTCAAAGGATATTCTGATCAAGGCGATTTCTAAAACAAAACTTTTGTTTTGGATTTAACATGTCTATCAGCTGTAAGCAGCTTTGATTCATTGTTGCCGTTGTCTGAAATAAAGTTGGTGTACCATTCTTTTTAGCTTTATTTTTGATGTATGCTACATGGTTCATCTGCGATTAAAAACCGTTACTATTACCAAAATTTCACTTTGTGTAAGCGCAGGTTTCGTGGCACTTCAATACTCGGGTTAAAAAAATCATCAAACCCTAGAGTCATATGACGAATAGGTGTGGTTCACCACTTCCGTAACAATGCCGGCCACCTAATATAAGCGGAGATTGTAGCGATATTTACATTCCTGTGCTAGCTATGTTTTAGCCAACATGCTCTAATTGTCACGCGAATTACATTTAAAAGAAAGACGAACGCACAAATCCACCGAGATCTTAAGATCGTCTAATGAAAGGTAAAAATCACCACGCCGCTGAAATAACATTTTCTAAAAAACATCTGTGGCGGATTCGCACAGGTTTCTATCGTTTTACGGAAATTAGGTCAGATTTTTCATAACGGATGATTCAATAACGTCCCCTAAGAGTTATCAATTTACATAAATGTAAATGTAGATGAAGAAAGAACTATAGGAAGTTACAATATAAAGATAACTTGTGGGTAAAAGTATAACCTTGCATTTCTCAGCGTTTCAAAAAATGGTCACCATTTTGTCTTTGTCTGCCTATGAACATCAGGAATCAGAATAACACCATATTAGATTTTAGTAATTTGTTTGATATTTTTGTTACATAGATAGCTGCAACATGTTCCACAAGCTAAGTTTTCACCTACTTTAATTTATCGTTATCTTTATCATTTACCGATAACTATAAATAAAACAAAAAAAGTGCAAACAATATGCACACCCTCAAACGGAGTATTATTAACAACACTGGATTTGATAACACTTGAATAATAGCAACATTGCGTGCGCGGAGGGAGAATTAAGACCATGCATTTCGGAATTCCTACGGATAAAATTATCCAAGTTTTCACACGAAAACGCTAAGATTGACCTGACTCACAGTTGGAGAAGTGGAAACAGATCATAAAATCATAAAAATGAAACAAAATTATTGCATGTCAGTACTGAAAGAGGTTTGTTAATTTCGCAAGGCTTGATCTCGTTTTCAGACCGCTACTGAAAACTTGAAAAGGCATGCAAAACCGACCAATTAAAGCACTCGTAAAGCAAGGTTAATTTCACAACAACGCAAACAATCCGATGGGTTGCATCAACCGCCGAAATGAATAGTGAGTGTGTACTGAGTTCTAAGAAACTGTTAATGAGACATGCTATCTAATTTCGAAAAAAATGCATCTCATAGAAAAAGAAATCTAAATCCTTTTACGAGCCAAAGTGGCCCATTGGAGCCGGTGCTTATATCCGGTTTCTGTAGTGTTAAGCAGATAAGAGTTATTGACTCCCACTGGACGGGACACTAATCCATCGCAGGTTAGCCCCCAGAAATGAATAGAGTGTGTACTGAGTTCCAAAAACTGTTAATGAACCATACTATATTTCGAAAAAAAAAGCATCTCATTGAAAAAGAAAGCTAAATCCTTTTACGAGCCAAAGTGACCCATTGGAGCCGGTTGCTTATCTCCGGTTTCTGTAGTGTTAAGCAGATAAGAGTTATTGACTCCCCCTGGACGGGTGACTAATCCATCGCAGGTTAGCCCCCAGTAGAAGCTGGTACTTATTTTACCGACCTCGAGAGGATGTAAAGCTCAGTCAACTTTGGCGGAAAAGAAGGTCACACAAATGAACAACTCTCGGCTGTGTTCAGACCGCTACTGAACACAGGGACCTGAACACAGGGACCTTGTGGTTAGAAGGTAGAAATCTTACCAGTGCGCCAACCACGCAGCCGTAATATAAAGAACACTTAAAATGTAAATCCCGTATATTCTGACAAAGCATAATTTATTTGGAAAGCACTTAATTTCAGTGCACCTCCTAATCTGATTGGTATAAACGGTGTCATTGTTCGTATTGTTAAGGTAGATACGATCCCCGGGGCTGCTGAGTTCTAGAAAACTACATCTCCTAACTGTCTAAACTTACCATTTTTTTAATGATGCGAAATCGAAATCAGATATAGCGTCACAACTGATGACCGCATCAACCTGGCTTCCGGTATTGCTGCCGAATGAACAAAAATATCATTTTCATTTCCGTTTTCCACTTGAAAAGGTATGCACAACTAACCAAGTAAAGAAAATTTTAGCTCTCGTAATTTACGGTTGATTTAACACAAACAACCTTATGGGTTACAGCGAAACCGAAATGAATGATGAATATTATTTTTATCATCATCATCATCAACCTCCTCCTCCATGCACCTTCTCCTCCTCCTCCTCCTCATCATCATCATTATTATTATTATTATTATTATTATTATTATTATCATTATTATTATTATTATTATTACTACTACTAATGAGTGGGGGGTGTGCTTGCAGTGTAACTGACTAAAAGTATATAGTATAACTGAACAGTGTCAGAAGCATGTGTATATAAAATTTTAAAAAAACAGATGGTCGGATATTAAAAGAGTTGTAATCTTTGTAATAACACAATAGCAGTGTTGTAACTTAAGGCTTGCACGCTTGCCTGGGGCAAGCAAAAATCGTCACGGGCAAGCAGAAATTTTGATTTGGTTGCCCAGCGGGGCAAGTAAACTTGCCAGAAGTCCCCCACAAATTTTTGCATAATCCCGCATAATTCTTACTATTAGCACAATAAGAAACAAGAAATGGCTTACAAACCTACAAATATTTGCTTTGGCGTGCAATTTAATAGATTTAGACAACAACATATTTCAATCTGTTGTTGACAAACACTTATGTCCGGCCTGTTTCTTGATTTGTCCGGTAAACTTTGCCCTTGATCAGACAAATGACTCAAAGAGCACAAAAACTATGCATTTGCAGCTTTGGACTAACGATATAGCACAATGCAAATACAATTCAACATGACATAAAACACTTCGCGGAAACACTTGTCCACCCTACATGTAATACCTACCTTGATACACCAACACAGCCAACCAATAAGGTTTACAACACCTACAAAGAAGAAATGTCCGTCTATAATTAGAAACTGCACCTAACAAGTTCTCAAAGATACAGCTTCATTAATATTTCACTGATATGAATACAAATAATTATTCTCTAAACTAAAACATATCAAGCTAAGCGTTGGAAAAGGCTTCCTTCTGCTTCGAAGGAAAGGCCAAAGATCAATAGTTCACAATACTTCACGGCCCACTTGTTCAAACGCTGATTAGCACTAACCTAAATTTTTCTACCAACGTTCTTGTTTTTATCCTTGTTGAGAGCTATTTAATGGTAATAGGACTGAGTGGAGTCCGATTCAGTTTGTTATCATTACGCGTGATTAACAAAATTAGATGAGTGCGAAGCGCAAATCTAATTTGTTTAATCACAAGTAATGATAACAAACACGAAGTCCTATTACCAATTTATTATAATGATTACAATTTCTGAAAACTAAACTGAAAGACGAAATCTTTGCAGATTAAAACACATTTTGCTAATTTTCATAACATTTGTAATGGTTAGGGCAATGAGTGGAGTCTATTTCTGTCTGTTATCACCACTTGTTGCTGACTGGTCAGAAATCCTGAAGCTCAGATTCTGATTGGTTCATTCAACTGTCCCGCCAACAGGTAGCCGATAACAAGTAACCGATAACAGAATTTTGGTATCCGATAGTTTTCCAAGGCGATTAGGGATTTGAGGCCAATCAGATTTGAGGAAATTGTAATTATTATAATAAGAGAAGAAAATAGCCAACTCAGTGCTTAACAACGCCTCGTCGGCACCTCACATCCAACGCGTGTTTGTGAAATAATTGTTAAATAAACTACACAAGATGATTCGGAAATGTTGAACGTTCTTAACGAAGCTAATGAATTTTTCCACGATATACACTAGCTGCCAACCCTCTCATCCTTCCCCAACGTCTCTTTGACGCTTCCCTTAGAAAAGCGCGGCAACGTTTCACACTGGTGACGGTGGATTGGCAGTCACGAAATTTAAAAATCATGTCCAACTTATATTTATCAATTTATTAGTAGATCTAACCTTATTCTCTATAGGTAAAGTTCTACAAGTGCGTTGCAGTAACACTTACATCAATGATGTGGCGGGAGTTATTTACCGGATCGTCGCTAACATGAACCGAGAACAAAGGGCCGCCAGCAGACGTGAATGTTTTATGTATATGAAAGAGTCGCTCCTGCAGGTCCCAGTTTTCTTCTTTCCACTTCTTTTTTTTGTTTATATCCCACGAGCCTAATTCTTCAATAAGGTCCAACAACGGTTTTCCTTTTTGCTTGTCTATTGCTTTTACGTTCAAGCACGACTTGTAAAGGTTTTTGGGCAACTTTAGCAGCCGCGAACTTTTCTTCGTTATTTTTACCTCCAATAACTCCCGAAGCCGTTTCTCGACTTGACCATTAAGCTTTGAAAATGTAGAATAAGTTGAAGATGTTCTAGGAATTGGGTTTTTTTGTATCCAGCCCCCGCATACATAGTCAAAAAAGTCGTTACATGGATCTTTGCTTGTGTCAATAGAGCTCTTAATGTAACTGGCTACTTCTTCGCATGCCTTAGTACGGCAAACATTGGATTCAGTATCTTGACTTGAGCGGATGTCTCTTGCTGAGCGAATTGCTCCTCCGGTACTAACTAACTCGTCAAAAAATGTCCTTCTGTCATTACTTGTGGCGACATGAACAACACAGATTACTAAAATCAAAGTCAACACACCGGTAATAGCTAAAATTCGTTTACCACAGCCACTTGGGGAAGTATTTTTCTCAAAATCCGTTTTCTTGATGGAATTTCGCCTTCGGTACGTCGTCTCCGTCAAAGACATGACTGAAAATAATCCGAATTTGCTCTTGTGATCTACAAGTACTTTTTTTAAATCAAAAGGAAAAACATTTTCTTATCCTTCCTGAACTAAAGAAGCCCGTTTCTAACAACAGTACCTGTTGATCATAGAGAATGACATAATAGTGTTTGGTCATATATTAATAAGAGCGAATGAACGACGGAATGGTTTGACGTGATCCTAAATCGCTTAATACCAAGATTGAATAAATCCATGTAACAGTAACAACAGTTTTTATAGCTTAACCGGTTGAACTATCAGCCCAGAGAAAATGAGAAATACGGTTGATACCATTCAATAGCTAAGAGAACTATCACTAAAACAACAACATAAGATTTGACATGTTTACAAAAACTGCAAGATTTATACACCAAAATAAATCGACTTTCATCAAGCTTTGCAATAAAATGTAGTAAACTTCAAAAACGGTTTTCTTTACTAGAAAAGAGATTAAACTGTGTTATCACGATTTTCCTGTGTTTAAATTATCTTCCATGTCACATATTTTGTCCTGCTTGTCAAATAATTAGCATGGAACACTGCCCATCAATACACAACCTGCATGAGGTGGTTTCAACAAGTAGTTCTCAATATACAGGTACCTAATGGTTATCGAACGCTTACTGAACGAGTTTGAACAAAATCGTCTGAACGAGTTTGAACAAAATCGTTTATGGGGGTCACTGATTCTATTGCAAAAAATGTCGGAGGTGCGGAAACAGTAAAAAAAATACTAGAAGAAGTGACAATCAACAAAATGTGAGGGCAAAAAAGTGAATTTAAAACGTTTGCTTAATTCAGTCAACATCTGTTTTAGTTGAGGTGGATAATGATGGACTATCTACTGAGCGCTGAAGGCGTGAAAAACTGAGATATTCGTTAAGCCACTGTCCACCGAAATTAAAATAGAATATAAGGGTCCGTTTACATGAGAGGCGGGATGAGTTTCGTCCCTGGATCAAAGTCGTCCCGGGACGAAAAAATTTTTTTTGTTTATATGAGTAGTTTCATCCCCGAATGTTTCATCCTGCCCGCGCCTTTGTTTTTTTTGTCTGCGTTGTTCTACGTTGGTTTTAACCTTAGATGTAACTGAAATGTTGTTGTGTTTGGTGACAGTGTTGCTGCAACTGCAACTGCAACGCTACTTCTGTTTCAGGTTTTTAAGCGACGCAGCTCCGTCATCAATCTATCGTTTCCTCCCGAGGTGAAAAACCGTGAGCGTTTACATGAACTTTTGATCCCGGGTTGAAATCTCATCCCTGTGCTTGGAACCGGGATGAGTTCAACTCGGGATGAACTCATCCTGTCTCCAAACCATGTAAACAGTTACAAGAAAATGACCAAACACCGGGGTAGTCTCATTCCAGGATGACTTTCATCCCGGGACGAAAAGTCTCATGTAAACAGGCCATAAGTGTTTAATTTATCCCAGAAAGGCAGTTTATCGAAAATTTTATTCTCTCTCATTTTATCAGTTTCTTGAACGGACAAAAAACGACCACTTTCATCAGTCATTTTGTTTCGGAGATAATAATTCTCTCACATCTTCTACTTTTAAACCAATCAAATTGCTCGTACCCAAACTCGTATTGTAAAGTTACCTAACGAATTTGGTAAAATAAAAGAAGCGGTTAGATTGCATGCCAAAACGGGCCAAAATATTTATATTTTAATACTGGAACAGAAAACTGTTTTTTATTCAATAATTTGTCATGATCAAAACTCTATATAGAAAGTCTGCGCACGTATCATCTAATCGTCACGTCAAATGTTTGTAAGACACTGGGTAACAGCTTTAAAAAATGTTCCGGGAACTTGGTTGAAATCTTGGTCGTAACGTCAAAACGTTTTAATTCAGTATCGCTTGTTTCAGTGTGTTTTTACAATATTTGACTCGTATTTTTTCAACTTTTACCAATCGATTCTTTCGATCGGTTTTACATTGTCCTTCCTCGCGCTTCAAAATTTCAACTTTCTTGCGGCCGTTTTGTTGTTTATTACATCATGTGGCCGCGCGATCCTTGCGTATTTTTACTCATCGTCTACTCCCACTGGACGGGACACTAATCCATCGCAGGTTAGCTCCCACCAGAAGCTGGTACTCTGTCCCTTTACCGACCTGGTAAGGATGGAAGGCTGAGTCAGCTTTGATAGAAAAGAAGGTTACACAAATCTTCAACACTCGAAGTCCTGAGCCGGGATTTGAACCGGGGACCTCGTGGCTAAGGCAGTGATCTTACCACTGCGCCAACTATACCGCCATTATTCCTCTAACCTAACCAGACAAATAAATTCAATATTTGCTATCACATATATTTTCCTCTTTTGTTTTTGTGATCAACAAAAAATTCTATGTGGTAACTCATTTTGGTGTCAAATATTAATAATCCATCTACCCTTTTCCCTAAAATGTTATAACGTTAGGTCAGTTATAGTACATAATGTTGCTTATTTTTTTCTCAGCGGGCACGGTAACAAGTCGCGCGTTCTGATTGGCTCTCAGTGCATTCATGAGCGGGCAAAATTTTCCTATCTTTGACCAC
>JAODFW020363791.1:0-12186 GCA_027575235.2 Palythoa mutuki | reverse complement strand
AATTATAACTTTACTTATCCATGGTAAGAATTAAAGCTATACAGCTTGTGGGGCCTTGATTCAGTATTTTAGTACTTGAAAATTTTAGGTTTGGTCATTTATCGTGCAGTGAACACATTTAATAAATGCAAATCCCGACTATGTAACGTCCATAAGGAATTTGTTGGGTCGCACAGAGCTGGATCACTTGAGCCCTGGGCCGAGATCCTGCCGGAATTCCAACGGATGACCCCTGGGCCTAGAAATTAATCACTAAACTCTAAAGGTCAAATCTTTAGGGAATTTTAAAATATGGTAGTGGAAAGTCGTGAAGAACTTTGAGAATTCAAAGCTGTCTCACTTCCTAAACCTTTCAGTAAGGAAAAAATAGACAACTTATTGTTTGTCATTCTTTCAAGTTGTCAAGGATGCAAGTAAAAAGAGGCATGGGATAAAAAACTTCAACAAAGTAAGCAGATGTTTTATGGTTGATTTAAATCTGTATGAGCTAACAACAGTTTTCGACAAAACACGCATGCGATAATTGGATATGAACTTAAAAAATATAAAACACACTTACGATTTGATCAAACAAACTGAAATGCAGTCGGACTGTAACTCAAATTTTCACTTCACAAAAATTGTCACCAACACAAGGGCCGATTACCTTTTCATTTGCACAGAAAATCCGGAAATTTTAGTAAGAAATTGAAAGGGTACGCACTGAAAGATTTCATCCCCGCTGAAAGATTTTCGAAAAAGATGGAAAACCTCCGAAGTATTCCCCTTTTTTTCATTCCACCCGAAATGACCGAAAATGCTGTACATACCAGTTGAATAAACATCTCCGTTGAACGTGTTTTCAGTGGGATAAACTCTCCATAAATTTGAATTTCTGACTAAGAATTCAGGTTTTTCTGTGCAAATGATAAGTGGTCTGTACCTTTTCTCTTCATCTATTCCAACCAGTTTTTTAGAATTAATGGTAAATTGCGAAAGATTGCAGAACTTTTTATTATGCTTCATGTTGTTAATAATGCAAAACAGTTATGTCTAAAACAAAAATTGGAACTTTTAAGTTCCATTTAAACGGATCAAAGATGTTGGTCAAACATGCATTATCCAACATTGTTGGGTGATACTGGATGGTGTTTGATCATTGTTGAATTATGTTGGATGCTTGAGTGTTTAAATGAATCCAACACCATCCAACAATGTAATGCAATATTGGATTAAAAGTTTGAACAAAGTCAAACTTCATCCAGCAATGTCCAACACCGTCCAACACTGTCCAACATGTTTAATTATGTTGTTCAAATGGGTAAAACATGTTGCGTCCAACAATGCTGGACAATGTTTCACCAACATGTTTGATCCATTTGAATGGACCTTTAAGCTTGAATATTCTCAGTCACAGACATCCCGTAAGTTAGTAGACGTTTGGGCTTACAAAAACATTTGGCTAGAAAATTCACTAAATCTGTGCCATAGTTTTTTAATACCAACTTTGTATATATGCAGGGACATTACTAGGACAGCTTTCAATGGCAAGAAATATCTTGCATAAAAATAAAGCAAAGATAAAGAAATAAATTGTAATATTGAAAAAAACTGTAGAACATTGAGTAAAAAAAATCCTACCCAGAAAAATTGTCCAAGACCCCCCCTCCTGTTCCTTTGAAGGCCCGTTATTTAAAGGCAGCTGATGATAGAGGGCAGGGGTTAGGAGTGGGGTGGGATGGGATAGGGTGGAGTGGGGTGAAGTAGGGGAACAGAGAAGAAGGGAGGGGAACAGAGGGGAACGGAGGGGGAAAGGGAGGAGAAGAAAGGGAAGGGAGGGGAACAGAGGGGAACGGAGGGGAAGGGAGGAGAAGAAAGGGAAGGGAGGGGAGGAGACTTGGTGTCGGAAGCTTATCGTTTCGCACTAACTGCCACAAAAATGATGAACGTGAACTAAATTCAAAAGATTAACACAGCTTAAATTACGAGATATATATATTTATTTACTCGTGGTACTCAGCAGTACATTTCGGTGGTAGTTTAATTTTTAAACAACTAGTTTTCCACATATTCTTTTGTCACAAATAGAAATGATAATATATTTTGCACGAACTTATTAAAACTATGTTTACTTTATGATTTTCTTAAAACAGTGTTTTGGTTGATGCCGGCAAACTGATCGCTTCTGGTGGCTCGTGGCATTTTATTGTGATATCACCATCTTTAAATGCATCTGGCCAGTATTCTCTTGGTTGCACATTGACAGGATCAACCAGTTTATTAACTGTGGAAGGCGGCAAATTCTTCGCATATGACTCGTCCCAGATTTCTGTAACAGGTTCGTGCACACGTTTTAGTTCGAGTTTATTACGACGATATTATCGAAATTTATTAAGTTTCCTCGTAAAAATAATAACAATAGCCAAATTAACAATAACTGTTAAGATATAATAAAATTATGTTCAAACAATCTAAATTTTAATAAATGTCTAAAACAATCTGGTAGTTGATCACCAACTAACGTACATGATTATGAGCAGAACCAAAATACGTAAATGTATAAGTTTAAGAGGATCGTCTTGACAACGACTTTGCCATATTTACGTGTTCCAAGTTTAATGTCTGCAATGTATTTTTTACAGGTGTAACACCAACAGAAATCGAAGTTCGTTCTCCACCTTTGAATGTAACAATTTTTGGCAACGGTTTTGTGGATAGTGGTTATATAAGATGTGTAGATGAGTCCAGCTTAACCACTTTCAAAGGATTCTATGTCGATAGTGCACGTATACAGTGCCTCATTCCAACATTCAACCAATCAATCCAGTTAATATTGAGGGTAATATTCAGCAAAACAAACAATGATCCTCCCAGTGGAGTAAACACTCGAGTAAAATTCGATGTATTTCGTTTGGAGCCCGCTCCAGTGTCGTGCATAATGGAAGATGATCTCTTCAGTGTTGTTTGTAATTACAACGGAACGGTTGAGTCAGTTTCGGATACAGACGCTGATAACTGCTCACTGTATTTAGCTGACAATAGCGATGGTGCGAAGTGGAACGAACAAGTTGGAGATGCTGAATGTTATCTCATTGATGGCGACTCTTTGTTGGTTGAACTCGGAGTGGATGCTTCTTTGAAACCCGGTGATAAGATTGCGCTCAAGGGGGGCGGAGTCATAGCACGTGGTGAAGCACTCACCAAACCAAGAACTGGAAACGAAGAGTTTATAGTTCAAGGTCCAGCCAAGCCGCCAGTTCCTGTGGTAGAGATTGAAGGGGGTGATAATTATGGTAGGTTGAAATTTTGATCATTTTCTTTGTCTCAAAATAATTTCACTTCTGGGGCGAAGCCAGGAATCTGTTACTGGGGAAACGAGTCGACTTGAGCCAAAGTAAAAGTGCAAACATTTCATAGAATTTTTTTGGGAAAGAAATATAAATCCGTTTTATTGAAGTGCACTTGTATTTCATCGACGCCCATCTGCTGGCCTTCTCCCTAAATTCTCCTCAACATCTTACACATTGTCTCCTCTTACTTTGGACGAAGTACATTTCTATTTTTATTGAGTTTGTTACACGATTCAAAAAAGTAAAACTCTTGTGGTGTTTTGAAGCAATTCTTTGTAGCTGCAATTAACTTTTATTTCTAAATTGTCTTATATATATAATTATCCAGCCAGGACAACGTTACAAAACTCAGATAAAGGGTTTGATTAGTAAACAAAACTAGTAGGAAAATATCTGAGGTTTATTTGGTAAGGAAACACTGGCCTTGAAACAAGAAATATTCACTAACAGCAGCTATTTTTTCTCTTTTTAGGACCGTGTGCTGAAATAGTATTGTTTTGCTTTGTTAATTTTGGCGATGGACGCCGTGAAGTGTCCTATGAATGGTTTGTCCATTCTTCGAACTCTGCTCCAGACGAGGCAAGCATCCAAGCATTTCTAAATGAATCAGGATCAGTCCAGTCAATAACGTTAGACAAAAACAATGTTACGATAGGATACAAATACGAGTTCTCCTGTAAAATTAACAACTTCCTTGGCATAAGCGGAAGAGCAAAGATTGAAGTCCGGCGCCAAAACAAGGATATACCGAATCTGAAAGTTGTAGGGCCAGATAGGACCACAAGAGATCTGGCCATTCGATTGGAAGGTAAAGAAACTCTTAGCATTTACTCGCTTGAGACTATTTCAGAATATTAATAGAAGGAGTCGTTCACTTGGGAACTATTCTGATACC
Organism: Palythoa mutuki; assembly: GCA_027575235.2. Lineage (NCBI taxonomy): Eukaryota > Metazoa > Cnidaria > Anthozoa > Zoantharia > Sphenopidae > Palythoa > Palythoa mutuki. Next base: position 7,962 of record JAODFW020363791.1, on the reverse strand, counting down.
ATATAACTTGGAATGCTCTTACAAACATATTGCTACTGATACCAGGATAGCCAGAATATTCCGGAAAAGTGACGTCACCGCACTAATCTAAAAAGCAACAAATAGCAAAGATGGTAGCCATCGTTTTTAATAAGGCCTCCTCCCTTTTTGTTATCATTTTCTCTGTTCTGACTGCGCGCATTTCAAAACATGTGTTCAGATTACTTGGAAAAAATACTTTTGGAAAACGAATTTCCAGAACTGATTCCGATATTTAAATTTGAATTTGAATTTAAATTAAATTAAAGATGTATTCCTATTCCAGAACAGCTCCAAACTAACGAAACCTAAAGCTTTGGTCCGGAGATTCAAATTCAGACTCGCACTTCCCAACTTTTACGTGGTCTGAAGTAAAGTTCCGGTCCTATCTCATCATCACTAATCTCATAATCACTGCGTTACTAAAGACACCTTCATTCTCCTTCTGCTTTGTAGCAAGTGTAGAAATATCTCCATGTTTAGACCCAAGAGACCCAGCTAATGAAGTTGTCTATCAGTGGAAGCCGCTGGGCTTTCAGACAAAGTTAAATGCCGATGAGTTGTCAAAAAGCGAAATCTACCTGGAAGAAGGAACGTTCGTTGGTGGAAAGGTATAAAATAATTCTTCTTCTGATATATTTTATCAGCAGTTGACAAAAGTATTTATAACAACAATTGTAATAATCGGAATCAACGATAACAACAATCACATTTGTAGGAAAATTTTCCTCAATTGCTCAAAAGCGTATTCGCAAGATTGCCAGGCAATTTTGTCTCAACATCGATATCAAGCTGGTATTTTGTACATTTCAAAACGGTTCTTTGTTCTCTGTGACAGACCCTAACCCTTTGGACCTCCGATCGAACAAAATCTCTCTTTAAGGAAAAAGTTCATACAATTTTGTTGAAAATATTTAAAGTTCAGGATAGATATGGTGACCTAAACACGATAATCTCCGATTTTAAAAATATTAGCCCGCACTTATCTAAATAGCTGCTTCGATTTTCTTATCCCAATTTCTCTTTTTCTTTTTTGTGACTGACCTTTTTTAAATATGGTACTTTTACACTTCGACTATTGTAATAAATCCTAACTCATCCACACACCAGCTGCCTCGATTAGCCTTGCTATTTGCAGGTGGTGTGATATTTGTATATTTAATGTAAGAAATAAAGATGTTGTTGTTGTTGTTATCGAACGTGATCTACCAATTTACATTTGCGGGCTGTTATGTCGGCGAGACTTCTCGAAACCTATAGTCACGCGCGTGCATTCTGTCTCAGTCTTAGAATGTTCACCGGAATGTCGCTCTTTATGTTTCTTTTAAGATACAAGATCAGACATCAACTGACCTTTAACGTAAGATAAAAGAAGCAATTCACATCCTTTGGGAAAACCCTAAACTTAACCAACAGCTTCATCATGTAAATTTAAAACGTTTTCTATAACCTACTTCACACCTTTAGAGTAATTAGTTGTGCAAAATACCTGTAAATTAGCATAGATTACTGAAAGCATGTTCAAAAAGTTTAAGTTTGTTTAATTCCTCAAATGATAAAAATAATAAAATGATACTTTTGATGCATGAAAAAACTGAAAAAGACTGCGCTCGAGTGTTAATGGTGTATGAATGCGTTTTGATCTACCGACATGTTTGCTGTCATTATCTCCTTGGATGAAATAAAAAGTAAAATTGAACAAATGAAAAGCTGCGTTAATCGCAGCTTCAAATTAATAAGAAACGCAGCCAATCAAGAGTTGGTAAAGGTATCGAGTTACCTTTTTTAATTGAATGTCTCACTGTGTACTTTGGATCGAGTCAGAGTTAGATTGAGGCTCTAACCATATTGTTCCCACAAACACACGACTGAAACTCTGGTTGCAGGAAAATGCTATATCAAGCAATCAATTAATACCTTGGCTTCTAATCTTTGCGCAGCCGGCAGCGAACGGTATCGGCCAGTCGCTATAGCGCTTGAGAACAAACAAAAGTTTTGTCTTGTATTTTCTTCAAATAATAAATCGTGCGAAAAAGATGCCTAAACTTTACGAAAATGTTTAGACTTCAACTTTTAAAAAGATTCTTAAATTTTACAAAGGTACTAGTACTATTTTCAAATCTAATTAGCATGATATTCTTGAGCAAGAGTTGTATATTTTTTATATAAAAACATGGATTGGATTTTAGAAGCACATACAGGCCAAATAAAGCTCCGAAGTTTAGAAGAAAATTGAAAATAGGTCAAATTTTGCTCGTGTGTGTTAGGGGGTCGGGTCTATCTCGTCGTAAAAGGTGAAGAGTTAGACTGAAATAATTTAACAGTGTAAGTTTGATAAGAGTTTGTGTTTCTGTCCAAAGTTTAAACAAAATCGGTAAGATGGCATGTGTAGCCTTCGGTATGGTTCTTACATGGATTAACTCTAGCTTAATAGCTTGTCACTTTGCCTCGAGATTATTCTAACAGACAAAATACTTTCATAGAATTATCAGATTGAAGTTAGAGCCTTTATGGCGAACAACCCAAGTCTGTCTACAGCTGAAATTAAGAAAATCCAATGTCAGAGCAGCTCCCTTAGGGCAATAGTAAGAGGTGAGTTGGTTTATTCAGCATTATTATTATTATAGGTCAGTGACACTGATAATGAGTACCAAGACAAATACAATTGATGTAGCAAACAAATACAATTATAGTTGCAATGGAATTGACGATTATGGTGGCGATAACGATAACGTTGACAACAACAACGACAACGGAGGTGGCATTGACGATGATGGTGACGATGATGATGACGACGACAACAATAACACAGAATAATTTCGACAACGAAAGTAATGGTGATAAATAGGCCTTGCTAATCGCCCTCCTTGCAGCCAGGGGCTGAATTGCGAGGACGGCGGCGGTGATGGGTATAACGATGATGGTAGACTTAGAACAATTAATAACAATAATAATAATAATAATAATAATAATAATAATAATAATAATAATAATAATAATAATGATAATGATAATGATAATAATAATAATAAAAATACAGTTGTTAAGGACACATTATACCAAAGTCTCAATGCTTTTTATATTAAACTCAATAAAAGTTATGATGTATAAAAATTAGCTTAACAAAGTAAAAATAATAAAATTATAATAAAATTTTTATTTCAGAGTTTATAGGCAATTTTAAAAAGATGTTATTTAAGCTTCATTTTAAGATAATCCAAGGTTTCACATAGTTTTATAAACTGTGGGAGCTGGTTCCACAGCCTTGGACAGGCACACGCAAAGCATCGATCGCCGTCTGTGACAGTTCTTGATCTAGGAACGGACAGATTATAGGAACTTGAGGAACGGAGAGAACAACGGGCAGGTTGGGATCAAATGATTTCAAATAACTGTGCACGATCCTTTTTTCATTTCCCTAGAAGAGACGAGTTACCGAGTTTCAACAATGCGCTAACATTTATTGAAACAGAATCTGAACAGAAATGAAATTATCCAGATAACTATTTTCAGTGTGCCATATCCATCTATCTGTAACTTCTCTTGGAATGCTGTATATTACCATCGTCAGATCCAACCTCACATACGCCAGCCTGGTATGGGCTCCGTCTTCTTCTGGGTCCATCTACTTAATGAAGACCCTGGAAGGCGTGCAGAGGAGAGCTTCGAAACTTGAATATCTCGACCTTCTTTTTCTTTTTCGTTGTCCTCAGGAAGAAATACATTTTCATACTTTTCAGTTCGTCCAGTTCTGTTCTTCAGTAACTCGTCGCGGCTCCTCTAGTCTTGACCTCCGCCTTCTTCCCGCACGTAACTCTACCTTTCGTGCTCTTGCTTTGTTCGTGTCTGTCCTCTTTGGAATGCTCTCCCTTGAGATCCGATCCTGTAACTTTACTGCAACCTTCAAACGTCTTCTCAGAAGTCTTTTTCGCCTGCGCCTAGTTACCATCTTCGCTGTAGACAATATACGCACATGGCGTATTAACTATCCTTTATGTAGGCGCCCTAATCTTACCTCTACATGCATGTACTAACCCCTATCTGACTTGATTTATCCGTTTCTGTCTCGTCTACGTTAAGAAACAAGACTTAAGCAAAACTTTTTCGAAATCAACACAAGGTTGTGATAAATTTTTAGGATGTTCAAACATAGCTGATTTTTCCAACGCTAGTCTTTTTTTACTTACTCACCGACGCAATCAAGACTGTCTCAATCATTTATATTTCGAAAATATCTCCTTTATACCCATACAAACATTGCCGCTATCTTGGTGCGCCACGACCTACATAAAACCTTGTGGCATGACCAAATTAATGTTTTGTCGAATCAACATTTTGGAAACGGGCACATTGTTTAAAAATGTCATTGTTTGGTAAGAACAAAAAAGGGAAAGTGTTGACGATGGTTACAACGAATCTATCAATAGCGACAACACACAGACTGCAATCCGCGAACAGATTCATTTTCAACTCCAAGTATCTCGTTTTATGCGTTTTACCTTTTCTTGTTACTTCATGGCCGAAAAACAAGGAATGCTCCCCTTTGATTGATATTTTCAAAATTCTTTCGTTCTCTGAGAACAGGCTAACAAGTGTTTTGCACGTAAATAGTTTCTCGTCAACAAAACGACAACAACTGGCGTCCCTTGTGACCGGTCAACCTTGTAAATGGTTTGAACCCAGAAGTAACAGTAGTGGTGACTGATGAACCCAGTAGTAACAGTGGATCGCGTTGTATGATCTTACAGTTTGTGTAGTCCTTAGAAGGACTGTTGTTTGTAGTGGTGACTGATGAACCCAGGAGTAACAGTGGATCGCGTTGTACAGTCGTCCGGGTTAGAATAGTCCTGGGGGGGGAGGGGGCTGTTATCTGCAATGGTGACTGTTAAGCCCAGGAGAAATAGTGCATCGTGTTGTATGATCTTCCGGGTTACTGATATCGGTGGTGGTAACTGATGAACCCAGGAGTAACAGTGGATTGCGTTTCGTCCGGGTTAGTGTAATTCTGAGGAAAACTGTTGTCTGTAGTGGTGACTGATGAACCCAGGAGTAACAGTAGATTCTGTTGTCTGTTCGTCCTTGTTACTATAGTCCTGAGAAGGACTTTTGTCTGTAGCGGTGACCGATAAACCCTGAAGTAACAGTGGATTGTGTCGTGTGATCTTTCGCGTTAGTGTAGTCCTGAGAAGGACTGTTGTTTGTAGTGGTGACCAATGAACTGTGGAGTAACAGTGAATTGTGTTGTATGATCATCCGGATTAGTGTAGTCCTGAGGAAGACTGTTGTCTGTGTTGGAGACTGATGAGGAAGTCATCTGTCGCAAATTTGGAATATTTACAGAGCGGTTATGAGCGGGAGGACATTGGAACTTCTTAATTGGAACAGTAGAATGCATATATGACGTAACAATGTAATTAAGGATGATTTGACAGGTGAGAACAAAACTACTCCTGTCATAACTCAGTAATAAATTTGACCAGTTCCAAGAACTTTTTGACACCACAATCAGAATGAAGTGGGTTTCAGTCAGGAAAACATTTCCCCAACCCTGTAGATATCACAACAGGATCTACTAATTATCTTGTGTTGTAAGAAACTAGTTTTGTACTTAGTCAAGTACAACAATAGAACTCCATAAAAAAAGCGTCGCGGAGATTTATTCACTAAATATAGTCTTATATTTCAATCTCGAGCCTGTAAAACCCATACAAAAAGCGTAGAGAAGGTTTGTTCACTAAATATAGTCTATATTTCAGCCTCGGACCTATATACAACTTCATACAAAAAGCGTAGAGGAGGTTTATTCACTAAATATTTTTTTATATTTCAGCCTCGGATCTGTACAACTTCATACAAAAAGTTTAGGGAAGGCTTATTCACTAAATATAGTCTATATATTAATCTCGGGCCAGTAGAACTCAATACAAAGGCGTAGAGGAGGTTTATTCGCTAAATAGGACAAAGTAGATAAATGCTAAGCAAAACTGACCTCTCTTTATATTTCCTCCACCCTTCCCAATGATGTGTGAATGGTCAGTGTGCGAAACATCCATTTTCAGGGTTACCCTGTTGGACTAACAAACACAATTTTGTATACAGTTAGCTGGGGGCAAACTTTTCCTCGGCCCTGTTGTTCTAAGACGTTTTTAGCCCTAAGCTAAATCTATTTACGGGCCAAAGTGGCCCATTGGAACGGTGCTTATCTCCGGTTTCCTTATGGGACACTAATCCATCGCAGGTTAACCCCCAGCAGAAGCTGGTACTCGTTTTACCGATGGAAAGGATGGAAAACTGAGTCAACTTTGGCGGAAAAGAAGGTTACACAAACGTTCAATACTCGGCTGAGCCGGTGTTTGAACCCGGGACCTTGTGGTTAGACGGCAGATATCTTGCCACTGCCCAAATTTTAACCAATATTTTTGTGTTTGACTTTAAAGAGAGACTTTAATAAAGAGACTAGTCAAGGCTACAATTTAGTTGTTTCTCCTTTTAAATTCAAGGCGATTCGACTGCGCTCTCCCAAAGACCATTAAACTGATTTTTTTGAGATTGCAATGCATAAACATGATCTTTTGAATTAAACATAATATTTTTCCACAAATAATTGGATTTAATAAATATTTGAGGATTAGAATAAAAGAATTATGCTACAAAACAACTGGATTGATAAAATACTTAAATGGATTAAATTGTGATACAAATGGCATGCCATAAATAGTAAAAAATATCTTGAGAATAGGCTTTTCTATTTAGGGTTAAAGTAAACCAAATTTGAACAACCCATCCGAGAGCTGCATGGAGATTATTGGTTAATATTTTCGACGCTATAGCGGTCGTTGTTGAAAATCGATTATTATTTTTATTCCCTATCCTTGATCTTCATCCGTTTATTTTTCCTTAAAAATGTACGGATCCCCTAGCTCGCAAAGGTTTGTGGAACTCTAGACGTCATTCCTCTACCGCGAGGTCGTGTTGGTCGAACTTTCTAGTAGAAGGTTGTTTGGCGTCGAGTGTGTTGTAAAACCGAAGAAGTTATTAAAATTTAATATAAAATTATGAAAAATAACATTGAATTTGCTTGTGATAGAATTTAACTGGGAACCAGGCTCTTTAAGCCCAAGTCTCGAGGAAAGCATTGTGTTTATATCTGCTTCACAAGTTTGATTTTCAATCATAAAAATGCCATTAAGGCTCGTCCAGGTCTCAAATGGTCGAACGGCTAGTTATTGAAGGTGACACGCGATAACTCGACAGCACCTCCATAACCTCATGATTATTGTTACTGCTAGTAATAATATCAATTCAAATTTTCTACACTAATATCTTGTAAACAAATCTTTTCATTAGAGATTGGTGTACATTCGCAAATTTGCACTGTAGTAACATGCATCATTAACGTCAGGGGAAAAATAATACCCAGATATCCCTAATGAAATAAATTTTAGAATCAATTCTCTTTAAGTAAATTATAGACAAGTGATGACAAGTGGCGATGATTACCTTTGTGTCAAGAACTAACATGATTTTGTCCTTTGCACGTTTGACAGAAATCGGTAGTCCTGCTACCTTGATATGTGGGTCTGTTAGGAAAGATGCACAGAGCAAAAATTAGAAAAATCTACAACAATTCCATCATCATCATCACTAAGATTACATCATTATCCGGTTATCGTCATCATCAAAAATAATAATAATAATAATAATAAAATTCCGGCAACATCAAATTCAACATTATCAACAACAGCATCTTCGTCAACACATCATCCTAACATTATCGTTATCATATTACCATCAAAATCAATCAATATCATCATCACATCATCTTATCATAATATCATCATCAACAACATCGTCAAAACTATCATCCCGGCTCCTTTCGGAGCCACCAAATCGATAAAAGATTTGACCAATGCACTTCTGTATTCAATTAAACTAGATATGATA
>JAODFW020362786.1:0-12186 GCA_027575235.2 Palythoa mutuki | reverse complement strand
AATTGCACGAATTAAGGAAAAATTCATTGTTAGTTAGCCAATCAGAATCGAGTATTTTATGTGGGTATGATATTAATATACAAATACTTTATGAATTTTGACAGATACATTAAGCGAGATTAAGAAATTGCGCAGCGTTTTAAAACTGGCAACAAGCCAATAACAAACGTTTAAAATTATTTCTTATCACAAAATCGAGGAAACGTTTAAAAGAAATCCAAATATTGGACTAGGTGTACATAAGTTTGATTTGAGAAAAAAGTTAAGAATTACGAGCCTTGAACAAAACGTATCGGTTCTTATTAAAAGTTGAGAACTTACTGCAACTATATTAGGTACAATGGCCTCATGGGTTGCGGGCATTACCCCTTACATCTACCCCCTGTGCAAACGGACGCAACATTGTTGGCCGACAACACGCAACATTGTTGGGTCCCAGTATGTCTCCGTTTGTATGGCATGTTGGTCCTTGTGACCTGTTCGATTTTCTTGCGTATAGTTTGAAACCGGTCAAACATTGGCGCAACAAGTCCCAACATTTCTGTTGTTTTGTGACCGGCGAACCATAGCATTTGCATGGTACTCGCAACGTTGTTGGCTTGGTGCACAAGTGTGCGCACGCGCATTGCAGGATTACTGTACCAGAATGCATCGCTTGTTTAGACATTGCCAACAATTTTGGTTGTTGCTGCGTTCATTTGCATGGACCTCAATCAGCCGTGGACTATGGCATTCCATAGTATTCCATAGTGGACAGTAGGCTCGGTATGCAGCCGCTGATCGGGGATGAGTCTTTCGGGGTGTGCGCGGGCTCATCCCCGAACACAGCTGGATACCGAGCTGCCAACATTCGGGCTAACTTTATGACCTTAGTGTCCAATGTAGTTGCTGCATGCAAGCTGTCATTGGCGCGTATGTGCCAAACTTGTGATTTAATCTTTCTCAGCCACATCCCACAATCGTTACGATTACACTTTATTCTATAAAAAGAAATGTTTGTGTTTTATTTTATTATGTTATATTGTATTGTACAAAAGGAGAGACCTGTCTGACAATGGGAAACTCACGTCCTACCAAAAGGTTGCGTCCTAACCAACGCGCAACGTTTTGAAAGGTACATTATGAACAAAAGTTTAAAACGAGTTGCTGAGCACAAAGGATATTGTTATGGAGCCCCAAAGGCGACTTACTGCATGCAAAGCTGATAAAAGTTCTAAGATTAGAGAGTAAAAGGTTTTGAGTTTTGATGATAATGATGAGTGATAAAAAAACGGTTCAAAGATTTAAAAACCTTCCGATACAACCGCTCATAACGTTTGTTATTCTGTTCTATTTCCAATTTCTAAAGCCTCAGTTTTCTTTCTTTGTATTTTGTTTTTGAAAAAATAATATTTCATTCAATGTTCTTTCCTGTTAGAGGATTGATTTTATCTTGTCAGAGTCTAAATAACAACAGTACCCTCTTCGTCGCGCGCTCAAATCCCAACGAGAAGGGCGTGCTCACAGGGCAATCGCGTGGAGATGCTGTTTGAATGGTACGTCCTGTTTATCGTACCATACAGCGGTACAGGGGCAGCATTCAATTCGGTACACGAGGTTTTTATTTAGGTACAGGTTGATAGATTCCGTTAGTCGGCACGTTTTTTAGTTAGTAGGGAAATAAGTGTTTTTCTTTTGGGGGTGTAAAGATGGTTGATAATTTACCCCCTTTCATAAGCTTGCGGGCCAGTGTGTTTCTCTCGTTCAATAAACTTTCGGGCGCATCTTGGACAGCCGACAGAACAATTACACTTATTCATGGATATTGTTGCATCTAGGCCCTTGTTAAAGTAGCGCTGGCGTTCTAAGTTTGTCAAAAACGAACAAGCGTCTACTCTTGGTCAGGGTCATTGAATATTTTTCGTTTCAAGTAAAAGATGTCAAACCCACGTGAGGATCATAACACCCTTATGTAACACACCTGAAGGCTTCTGAAATTTCACCAGGATTTTCACAAATTTTTCACCCGGTCACAAGATTTTCCACCAGATTGATATGTTTATAAAATGTCTGTTTCTCATTTATTCGCCTAATTTGACCAGGTTTTTTTGTTTTTCAAAATTGACAAGGGCCCAGGTTGGCGAAACTCTCACGAGATTGGGGAAAATAGCCCACGAGGTTTCATTTCACCAGTTCTTTTATATGGGATCGAGTGTCTGGTCGGTTATACACGCTTTTTTTAAAAAGAACCTGTAAATTTTGCCGAGGCTACTTGTTCTTAATTTTTTGGCGACTTCAGCCTCAAGTTGTTCTTAAATTTTTCTTATTCATGAGTTCCGTTTTTATTGAAGAAAAAACAAAATAAAATAAGGTATTGGATAGTGAAACGCCTTGCGCCACAAATAAATTGGGCTGTAGTGGCGAGCTATCTTCGTTGTTTGTTGAGCAGTCTTTACTGTGAATCTTTTTATGTTATCGCTAAGTTTTAATTAATTTTCTACCACAAAAACTTTCCTAGTTATTAAGGCTCAGCCTGAGTTTGCTCTTAAATTGTTCTTACATTTTCGCAAATTTGATCCTCGTTGTTCTTATAAAATTGTTCTTAAAGTTGTTCTTATAAAAAAAATCGTGTGTAGGATTGTATCATATTTCAAAACAGACCGCGTGAAAAAATTCAAGGAACCAGCGTCGGCCTCTTGGAACTACGCGAAGTTTCGTTATTAAAAACGTTGCGATTTTGTTTCGCGGCTCATTCAAAGTGACTAGGTTTCTTTCAGTTTCGCAGTTATTTTAAATGAGTGATCAAACTGAGAGTGAACAATAACGCCAGTAAAGTTTATTTGAGTTTGATATAACCAACGGATCATGGATAACTTCACTGTATGGATTATAATTATAATTGGAAATATTGGAGCAGTTTTAGTTCTCTTGTATTTCATTCGACTGTCAGTGTTTGGAAGCAACGAAGACCATGATAAAAGATCTTCAAAACAAGGTCGTACTAAATTACTTCTGGAAACAAACCAGAAGGAGTTGATCTCACAGAAAGAAATTTCTTCTTTAGTCGATTCGGGTGAATCTCGTAAGTTGAAAGATAGCACGAATGAAATTGAAGCTTGCAATATGGACATCAATTGCAATTTACGGAAACGAGTCGTCCTGGATTCCAAGACGTCAAACCAACGAATTATCGGGTGCCAGAAAAATTTAGAATCTGATCTAATCCATCAAGAATTCATAAACTCGGTGGCCGTGAATGGAGTTGAGCAGTCGGTTAAAGTAGAATTTGAAAAAGGCTCTACAGCGAGAGAGACCTTCACAACGGGAGCAGAGGACACGGCATCGTTCAATTCTACAGGTTTGAAAATAACTAATTTCTTATCTTCGCACATTTCTCGAGTTTTTACACATTATACATTCCTCACAGCTTTTTATAACCTATAGGAACGTCTTTGTATTGTATTTTCGCCGTACAGTGCCCCACTTTTTGGTTCAGTTCCGATCTTGGCTTGGACAGTCGTTGAAGCTCTGATCAATAGCTGATGTACTCGTTAACTTTTGTCCTGTCCTGTCCTCTACTCTACTGTACTGTACCGTATTGTACTGTTTTGTTTTGTCCTGTATTGTCCTGTATTGTGTATTGTCTTGTCCTTTCCTGTCTTGTCCTTTCCTGTCCAATACTGTACTGTACTGTACTGTCTAATTTTGTCCTGTATTCCTGTCCTGTTTTTTGTATTGTCTTGTACTGTCCTGTCCTGTCCTATCCAATACTATACTGTCATGTCCTCTACTGTACTGTCTTGTTTTGTCCTGTCCTGTATTGTGTCTTGTCCTGTACTGTACTTTACTTTACTGTACTTCATCCCATGCCTGGAAAAATACAACCAATCAGAGGCCAGGATTGCCGTTGCATACTCCGCACTATGCAACGGGTAGTATTCATTCGACCTTCCCGTCATTATTTGCGCAACACAACTATGTTCTATAACATGGACTCAAGTCTAATTAGTAATTTTTTAATTTAAACTATCAACTCTTACGGAAGTTTCAGAATAATTCCGATTATTTCCGATCATTTCTGACCATTTCCGAACACTTTCGAAGATTTCCGAAAATTTTTGAAAGTCGCAAACATGATTTAAAAACGGTTTCAAACCATTTCTGAATTTTCCGAAGATTTCCGAACACTTCCTAAGATTTCCGAAAATTTTTCGAAAATTTCGAAAAGTCCTAAAAATGCCTTAGAAACGTTTTTCTAACTATTCCTAACACTTCCGAATATCTCCGAAGATTTTCCGAAAGTTTTTAAAAATCGTAAAAATGCATTAGAAACATATTTAATCCGTTTCCGAAGTTTTCCAAAGATTTCCGAAATTGCATATATTTCCGAAGATTTCCAGAAATTGCATACATTTTCATAAATCTCCGGCAATTTTTGCAGAAATTTCGAAGATGTAGTCATGGAATAAATTAGTTATGCAACGCTTTCTCGTGGGGTACCATGGAAAATGCCACTTGTCACTTTATTTTCTTCGTATACACACTCGCCTAAAGGCTCGTGTGTATATAAGGAAAATATAAATGACGCGTGGCATATTCCGCGGTATCCCACTCGAAAGCACTGCATAACTACTATGTACTGTACTGTACTGTACTGTCTTGTTTTGTCCTGTATTGTCCTGTCCTGTCCTGTTTTGTGTATTGTCTTGTCTGTCCTGTCCTGTCCTGTCTGTCCTGTCCTGTCCTGTACTGTATTGTACTATCTTGTCCTGTCCTTTCCTGTCTTGTACTGTCCTGTCCTGTATGTGCTGTACTGTCCTGTCCTGTCCTGTACTGTCCTGTCCTGTCCTCTCCTGTCCTGTCCTGTTTTGTATTGTAAAAATTTAACCCTGGGTTATAGTGCTAATCTGATCTTGAACAATTAGGCGCAGGTTTTTTAAAATCAGTGTGGCCCAGTGGACAGGGTACCGGATTCCCGGGTTAAAATGTCGTTCAGACCATTAGCTGGATTTGTTTTTGGGTAAACCAAGAGTAAAATCCACCAAGCTTTGTAAATCAGCCAGTTGGAGTTAATAAATGTGTTGTAGGTTATGTTGTGCTGTAAGACATTAGTTCTTATAGCAACTTGAGAGCTAGTGGGTGAGGTAACATTATTTGTGTCCATGCTAGAGCGCTAAGAAAATCTTTCGATCGTCTGTTTTCTCAGATGAATCCGCAAAAACCACCTGCCAGTAGTTGTGGCCCTTTTCTTTCGCTCAAATCAGCACGTGTTAGTATTTTTACCACACTGGGGGCTCGTCACGCGCTAAAGGGACGTGCGTCCGTGACGACCCCTCCGATCCGCCTACCAAAAGAGCCTGACTGATAGTAGGTAACTTACATCCCAACAAAATATTGGGTCCCTAGCAATGGGCAATTAACGTTTTGATCTCTTTTTTTTAGACTTTTATAAAATTGAAATAAAAACTCTTTTTCAAGCAAATTTTAGAATAGTATCAGTTTAAAACCGACTCAAACGTTTTGCCTGTTACGACTTCTTGGCTTCAGTCGGTTGCTGAGCAGAAAGAATATTGTTATGGGGGTCCCAAGGCAACGTACTGCATGCAAATTTGATATAAATTCTAGGATTAAAGTGTAAAAGGATTTTAGTGTAATTTATAAATATAATCATAATAATGAATGATAAAATAAATCGGTTTAAAGATTTAAAAACTTACCTATATACAACCGTTTATAACGTTTGCTATTCAGTTGTATTTTTTTGAAAAATTGATATTACGTTAAATGTTGTTTTCTGTAAAAGGATTGATTTTATACTGTCAGTCAAAATGGCAGCAGTCGCGCGCTCAAATCCCGACGACAATTGCAAGGGCGTGCTCACAGGGCAATCGCGTGGAGATGCTGTTTGAATGGTGCGTCCTGTTTATCGTAACATACAGCGGTACAGGGGCAGCATTCAATTCGGTGCACGAAGTTTTTATTTAGGTACCGGTAGACAAAGTCCGTTAGTCGGTACGTTTTTTAGTTGGTAGAGCAGAAGTGTTTTTCGTTCGAGGGTGTAAAGATGGTTGATAATTTACGCCCGTTCATAAGGTAGACTTTGACGTATACAGCTAGTGTGCGTCTCTTGTTCTTCGTTGATAAAAGGAATTTCTAAACAGATTTTATTTTGACGTTTTAGTTCATTCATTATTTTATTTGCGCAATTTTTAATGCCCATGGTTGACATTGTTCCGTGCGCCATTCCCGTCTCCTGCCTTCAAGGAAAGTGGTCTGTGATTTTACTTTTTAGACTACATTACAGTTTAGTTTCACAACAAAATAAATTGTTCCTGGCCCTTATGTAGTGTCACCTTATGTAGACGACGTGCAATAATTGAGTAAACATCCCCCAACAGAATATATAAAAATTTGACTTTCTAGAGGGTCCTAAAGGGGGAAGGCATCAATTCCATTTCCCTCCCCATTTTTTTTGAAATCCTACTTCCCAATGCACAAATCCTATATTAAAAGAATTCGGACATTTTATTCCGATTCCCTGTGACCGAATCCCAGTCCCAGTGACTTACAGTAAATCCTATTTTCCCAGGACAAAAACCGGCCAATCCCAATTTTCATTTTATCCCTTCAGCACCCTCTTTCTAAGCGGGAGTGGAAACCTGAGAGACAAATCCCAGGCAGCTGAAGTTAAGATAGCACTGTCTTGTATTAGTTGCAGGAAAAATAGGTTAAAGTCATGAAACGGCCCGCGTAATGTACGTTCTCAAGAAACGAAAACAAATGCCTCAGTCAATCACAAAAGCAGCCAAATAGACCCAATCCGCTGCCCTCAATGTTTTCCCAATACAGTCCTCTTGGGAAATAAGGTTTTTTGTTTCAGATGTGGTAATGAGAAAAGCACAGAAACCCATTTCCGAAGAGGCCTGTATTGGGGAAACATTGAGGCCACGGATTAGGTCTATTTTAATTTTGTTTTTCTTTAACATGGTTCCCACTACTACTGGAATTCCTGGAAAACTCCTGGAATTTTGAAATTTTCTTCCAGGGCCCTGGAAAACTCCTGGAAAAAAACAGATGATTTTCCTGTACTCCTGGAAAACTCCTGGAATTCGTGGAAAAATTTTCAACAGTTTTATAAACAAACTAATACCTGCAGAAGCATTTAACTCACGGTTGTACTTTTTGTATTTTATCAGTATAGACTCAATTTTAGGAATTTTTTTCTGGGGATTTTGGTCATTTTGGTCCCGTTTTGCTTTAACTGGAAAGCTGAAGAACTGCACAATTGTTTTGGTGGCGTGGTTGGGTCCTTGAAAAATATATTTTCTACCCTGGAAAACTCCTGGAATTTTGTTATCGTTAGTCAGTGAGAACCATGTTTCAAGAAATCTGTAATTGTAAAGTTTACAACATTCATTGAATTGAAATCTCGATAACTTTATCCTCCAACAGTTTCCCTACAAACACTTAGGGTTTCACTTGCGCCCTAGGCCAAAGGTTTGAATAGCAAACTCTTTTCAGTCTTGTAGAGATCGATCTGGGCTGCAATTATGGGCTTCACAAATATGTACCTTGCGTAAATATTTGATTTACAGATAAAAAAAATCGGTAAAAGTGACTCTGAACCTTATATTACGAGCTTTGCAAATATTTTACATCCATTTGAACGGAAAAAGCTAAATCCTTTTACAAGCCTAAGTGGCCCATTGGAGCCGGTGCTTATCTCCGGTTTCTGTAGTGTCAAGCGGATAAGAGTCATTGACTCCCCTTGGACGGGACACTAATCCATCGCGGTTAGCCCCCAGCAGAAGCTTGTACTCATTTTACCGATCTTAGGAGGATGGAAAACTGAGTGAACCTTGGCGGAAAATAAGGTCACACAAATATGTCGACTGAGCCAAGGGTTGAACCTGGGACCTTGTGGTTAAGGCAGAGATCCACTGCGCCAGCCATGCCGCCGTTATTTGAATGGAAACAAACTTTAAATCTTGAATCAGTACAGGTTTATACTTAAACTGATACAGAACAGCGCTAGAACATTTCATGTTGTTTTAAGAGTGGGCAATGGAAATCTTGCAAGCGCCGTGTTCCTAGATTTCCCCTTTGATACAGTGGATAATTTGATTGGTCTTGAGAAAAAGTCAACAAAATTGTTTGAATTGTACTTTCGAAACATAAGCCGTTAATCTGTTGGGTGCAATTTACCTTCGGCCGACTACTGTGACAGTGGGTGCCCCACAAGGCAGTATTTTTCGTCCTTTATAATCTAGTCAGCGATGTTTCCGGGTGCCCGATTCGGAGTAATATTGCTTTTTTATGGCACAGAATTGTGTTTTGATCGTTGAACTTGGCGAATCTCAAATAAATGCTAACCTCCTCGTTGTTTCACACTGATTTAAAAGTACTTACTTATTCTTGAAATCTCTAAGTGTAAGTTTGTGGTTTTTGGAAGCACGAGAAAACTGAATAATATTCAAAGTGTTAAGTTTGCTTTGGGGATTCAGTGGTAGAATTGAAACATTTTAAATATTTAGGAGTCGTCGTAATTAACGACTGAGAACATGACATGACATAACCATATTGATAAGATAGTAAAAAGATAAAGGTTTAGTAGCTTTAGGAGAGTAAAGAAGATATTATCTGGGGAGATTAGAACACTGAAACTCCAATGACGTATTTGCAAACTTTGCAGAACACGGCTGCTAAAGTTATTCTGGATGAGCCAATTCATAGCTAGCTCTGCAATTGAAGCTTTAGATATCTTAGGTCTAGAAGAAAGGACTGTTATTTTTAAATACATTTCTCGAACTCACTAATTATTTATAAGTTCTATTGCCAATAAAAACGGCTAAATTGATCACGTGCATGAGTTTTGATACCCAATGAAAACCCGCAGATGAAAACCATACGTGTTTTGGAACAGATATCCAATGGACATCAAGATTCATGCATCAACACGAAGCAAATTAAACATGGGGACAATAGTTCAAGGTTCGCACGCGCCTTGAAAGTCCTTGAATCTCAAAATAAAAATTCAAGGCCTTAAAAGTCCTTGAAAATTGCAGTCAGTGCTGGAAATTCCTTGAAATTTGTAGCTAATTTCATCCAACTTAGACTCTAGAGTGCCTTATATGAAAATATATGCTACTGGCTGAAACGTAGCAACACGTAATAGTAAAAGAACAAATAAATACGATTAATCCTTTGATTTGCAGTGCGCGGAAACCTTGAAAAATGAAAAATATGTCCTTGAAAAGTCCTTGAATTTTTAGTCCAAAAAGGCGTACGAACCCTGTTTTGTAGCGGGTGCGAGATTAGTTTTCAAGAGGATAGAGTGGTTTGAATTGACCACCAATAAAAGTATTCCATGCGGTTTTATTGGTTTATCCAAAGTTTAAAGGGGTGGCTTGCTAGCTGCCCTTTCTCGCAGCCAGTGGCTGAATTGCCAAGGATGCAGTTCAATGAGGCTGGACTACAGGAGCGGTGCTGCTGTCTTGGTCAGGGTTGCCACGGTCCTTGAAATTCCTGGAAAAACCTGGAATCGGGGAAAAAGTCTTCCAGGCCCTGTGGGTTGTGGTCCTTGAAAATCCTGGAATGAGCAAAAAATTTCGTTCTTAACTTCTAAAAATAATGAAATAAGCGGTTTGTTAAAATATTTTTGATGTGACAACATCATAAAACAAAAACCGCTCTGGGAGATCTTCTAAAGCTTTTTAATATAGTATCCATACTGTTGAACTGATTCTTGAAAACAAAATGTGTAAAGCATTCAAGTTTTATTTGATAGAGAAGGTCCTGGATTTGCTTGAAAATATCCTGGAAAGTCCTGGAAAAGTCCTTGAATTTCACATCCAGTAAATAGTGGCAACCCTATAACTAGAAAAGTGTGACTTTTTCTTTGTGTTACATCTCTCAGTGGAGTCTTGTCGCATACTTCGCTTTACTGTCCAGTATTTTATTCCCTGCGACCTTTGGCTGCAAAAGACCTATAATTGTTAGGTCGTAATTTTATACGAGCTACATTTTCCTCTTAAAATAACATACTTCTATTTGCACACAGAGTACCGTTGGTCTCGCTGTGACTGGATTCAGTACTCTCTACGGAAGAATGTCACCTTATCTACATCAAGTAGCGTTAGAAGAGCACTACTTTATACAAGGCCATAGGAACGCCAAGTCAGATGCCCTTAGTCACTTTGCAAAGCTTGGTAGGTAGCGCAGATGCATTCCTTTTCACACTCATATGTGCAATTCCACCAAAACTGTTGCGATAATTCTTGATAATATACACGGTGATTTCGATTAAGGTTGTCAGTACCAAGACCGAATATACTTTAGGTAGAATGAGAACGAGCAATAGATTTATCATCTTGATTTATAACCACAAAAATATATATAGCTAATTATATCTGGCTGTCGCGCTGTGCTTGGCGGTCAAACGTGGACCACCGTCAGCAACGTAAGCCATCTTTGTATACATTCGGACAACCTCTGAGCTGCGCTGCGTTCGTATTTGAAGCATTGATATACGCGATTATGGCATTGAAACACCCTTTCAGGGACTTACCATTGCATCAAAAAAATGCATTTAGGAAGCCAGATGGTAATTTGCATGAAACATGCACAATGTACTTTTTCTATTATGTTAGCAGTATAGAACTTCCGAATACTATAAGCCTAAAAAACATACATAGGGAGTAAATGTTCTAAAAAACTTTAATTAAAAATACATATTTGAATGTTGCTAATTAAAAGAATTGTAAATTCATAAAATGTTGCCGAGCTGAAAATACAAAACCAGTAGACTGCATCTCCATGACCCTTGCCCCTCCCTGTGGTAGTTCTCGAGCCCTCCGTTCCCAACACTTATAGAGAAACCTGATCCTCCAGTTCTGTAGGAAAACTACATTATCTACTACTAACTACTATTAACTACTTTCACGTCCTTTAGTGCTGGATCATTTGACAGAGTTTGAGGAAAATGAAGATGTTTTGTTTGACGGTAAGTTTTGTCGGTATAGAGAAAGGAGCTAAGGAAGTCTACTTGAAAATATAAACAACGAAGTGACTTGTTAGTGGGATTTTTTTCACAGGTCAACATTTCATAAGTGGCCAGAAAAAACAGATCAGTAAATTAGTTGGAGATACTGGAGTGTATTCGTTTGACTGTCGAAAACATTTTGCGGGGCTCACGTTTCACAGTCCGAAATTGTGAGAATTTTCATCTAAAATATATAAATCTCCCCTGAATTTCTTGGCCAGGGGAGCCAAGTCTCCCCTCGTTTCAGATAATGTCTCGTCTTTCTACTCTGAAAGTAAAAATTTGCTTAATGATTAAAACTTTCATTTCATTGTCTACCTTGGTCGCAATATTGGGTTTGCAAGCAACGTTAGACTGTGTATCACTAACCTGGAAGTCTAGAGGGAGCCGTCAATTCTATAAAAACCACACGGGCAAATGGGCAGTGGGAGCTCGCATTAAATTCTACCTGATTAAGAAACTCCACTCTCCCTGGGCAGCTGTGATCTCCCCCTCATGATCAAATTCTCCCAATTTTCAAAATGAAGAGGAGACATTCTCCCCCTAATTCGGAAAAAAAGAAGTCTTGCTTTTTAATGTTTTTGCTAAGATCTGTTGTTGAAGACAAATTTGAAATTACGTTTGGACCAGTAAGAGCGAGTAAATAATAAAGTTATTTATTGTTTGATTGTAGGCGTTTTTCTCGGCGCTGGTGGAACTCAGAGTGGCGTGAAGTGGACTCTTTACGATGTTCTACATCCTCAGAAAAGAAAATCTTTCACAACTCAGCTCAAGAGTGTTGTTAAAGCCAAAAAGCGAGTTTATATGAAGGTAAATAAAGTTCGCAAACATTTACCTCGGTGCATAGGCTTTTTTCAGGTAGAGACGACATAAGTAACTTTGTTATCAAACCGTTTAATAAGTGAAAGTCTTCTCTTGGATTGCAATGAAAAATCAATGTCACACAAATATCAACTCGGAATATTAATAGGATAGAAAAAAGATACCGATACTAGTTTCATTTTTCTTTTATTGTTATATGTATTCTGCTGAATCTCTAGTGTTTCATAGAAATTATTGATATCTGGCGTCGGCGTGGTTGGAGCAGTAGTAAGATCTCTGCCTTCTAACCACAAGGTCCCAGGTTCAAACCCCGGCTCAGCCGAGTGTTGAACATTTGTGTGACC